>LOJH01045345.1:0-13616 GCA_001685095.1 Ellobius talpinus
GAGAGAGAGAGAGAGAGAGAGAGAGAGAGAGAGAGAGAAAGAGAGAGAGAATGACAGACACATATACAAACACATACACGGACACCACACACATACGCATAGACATACACAGAGATACAGAGAGACATACAGACATACACAGAGATACACACACCCACAGACACTAGTTGTCAGGACTGACAAAAATATAATAAAAGCCTCACTGAGAACTATGTTGGAAGTGATCAAAATTGTTTGCTAATTTGTTCAAACTACACATAAAAATGCATTGTATATTTAATGTAAAATAGACACCCATACAAATTATATATATATATATATAATTTAATATATATATTCACTTCCTATAGCCAAGATGAAACACACACACACACAAAACCCACACCTCCATCTAGGAAAATGGTTAAATTATGATGAATCTGTTCAACAGAATATCACATAGCATTAAAATAACATATCAACAAAAGAAGGTGCATATGTCAGGGTTTTTTTAAATAGCATGCTCAAATTCTGTACACAGTAAGACTTTGGGCCTTGTAAAACCCGTAAACGAGAGCATACTAATCACATACCCACGTGTTAGCAACAAATGTCTCAACTCTTGGTAGGGGTGCTGTAGGTCATTGTACTCCTTTAGAATTGTTTTCAGACGGTGGGACAAAGGCTTCTTTCTTTCCTCTGGCGGCAGCCATGAGGTGAGCTAAGATGGGTGCACACAAATACGTCCAGGAGCTGTGGAGGAAGAAGCAGTGGGACATGATGCGCTTTCTCCTGAGGGTTCCACTGCTGGCAGTACCGCCAGCTGTCCACACTGCACAGGGCTCCCCGCCCCACCCGGCCTGACAAAGCCCGGAGGCTGGGATACAAGGCAAAGCAAGGTACAGGATGGGGGCCGCAAACGCCAGTTCCTAAAGGTGCAACCTACGGCGGCAAGCCTGCCTATCATGGTGTTAACCAGCTAAAGTTTGCCCGAACCCTTCAGTCTGTTGCTGAGGAGAGAGCTGGACACCACTGTTGGGGCTCTGAGAGCCCTGAATTCTTCCTGGATTGGCGAAGATTCCTCATACAAATTTTTTGAGGTCCATTCCATAAAGCTATCAGAAGAAATCCTGACACCCAATGAATCACCAAACCAGTCCACAAACAGAGAGATGACTGGGCTGACATCTGCGGGCCGCAAGAGCCGTGGCCTTGGAAATGGCCACAAGTTCCACCACACTGTTGGTGGCCCTCACGGGGCAGCCGGGAGAAGGCGCAACACTCTGCAGCTCCCGTTACCGCTAATACACGTATATGTTTGTAAAATTTGTAAAAATACTCAATAAACAATTTAGGACCGTCAAAAAAATTGTTTTCAGACAAAGGACACAGATTAATCGTATAACTAGAGGTTAACAAGAAATGGAGAGCTTGTGTGTGTGCCGAGGGTCGGGATGTGTATTTGAGACTCATCTTCCTGGAGGTGGTAGCAAAAGTCCTGGGTGGTCTTTCAGCTCCAGCGGGAGATGTGTGGTCTCTCTCAGGGACTGCTCTGTGTGGAGATTCTCTACAGTAAACAGCAGCGTTCTAACGATTCAGTCATGTTAAGCAAAAGTCAATTAGAGTTGCAGGCCTTTGTAATTTGGGGATGCTTGATAGAACGAACATGATTTTAAACCCTGATTTGAAAAAGATGAAACTTGACATTCACATACAGGAATCCATTTCTTACGTTTTTCAGAAAATGTGCCATGTTCAATTTTAATTTCAACAAATAGAGAGCAAATCTACATAAAGCAAAAAAATGCTGAGGATTTGTTTGCCCTGACATATGTTTTGCTCAGTATAATTGGATTGTCAGGATGTGTCTGACATATGCTAATGAAGCAGCAGGAAAGCCAAAATATGGTTTATTTGGTTACATTAGTCCTTTTTAGAGTGAAACCAGCAACAATTATTCCACTCCTACTGAGACACTTGGGATGGAAATCACACAGCAATCCTACCCTGGCCCTCAAGGATCAGGTGAGGGTATTGGCTGAGTAGGAGCTCTGTGCCACCCAGCTACACCCTCGGCCACTAAAGTATCTCCTCTCTCTCCTTCTCTCTCTCCTCTCTCTCTCTCTCTCTCTCTCTCTCTCTCTCTCTCTTATTTGCACGTGTAAGCTTCTTTTGTTAGGTTTAAATCTGGAAGTCATTACTTTTTTACCTCCACTGCAGGACTCGTGCTAATGAAGGTTTCCTTTGCCCATGGTTGCATTGAAACAGTTACTTATGTTTTCTATATGTGTGTGATACTAATGTCATTTTGATTAGATTTGTTCATGAGGACCCACATAGAGAAGCTAGCAATATAGCTCCTAGGCCAGTTGTCTCCAGGCATAGGAATCACCAGCTGCCCCTCCAGGCCTTCCATTAGGTATGGTCAGTACCAGGACACTCCAGTCTTTTCTTCTACACCCAGGTAGTAAGCACCTGTCTGACTCTCTCCTAGACACCTATCCTTATTGGCAGGTATGGGAGGAAATGGCATTTTAATTAATAGTACAATAAGTCCCAAAGCACTTGGGTTTGAAACAGTGATATAATTGGGACACCAGCAAATACTATCCTGGAGGCGTCTAGACATAAATAAAATAAGAGGAACTTGAAGGGTTGCTGGAAGGGCCTTTTTTTATCAGCAGCAAGCAGCCAGGTTTATTTACCTCTCCTCTTCAGATGTGAACCACAGCCCTGTGCTCACTGAACACGGGATGTTACACAGTCTCTCTAGCGTGCCCTCATCCCTCCAGTGAGTGCTTTTACCAAGCCCTCTTCTGTGAAGGCTGTGTGGGCCTGTGGTTAGGGCCCTAAGAGCCAGGCTGTGCGGGCCTGTGGTTAGGGCCCTAAGAGCCAGGCTGTGCAGGCCTGTGGTTAGGGCCCTAAGAGCCAGGCTGTGCGGGCCTGTGGTTAGGACCCTAAGAGCCAGGCTGTGCGGGCCTGTGGTTAGTCCCTAAGAGCCAGGCTGTGCGGGCCTGTGGTTAGGCCCTAAGAGCCAGTTCATGTTTAAACAACATGTTAGTGCTGTTATGGGTGCCCATCATTAACCAAAATGGCCAATGCTGGACATCCAGGGGCCTATGTCATCACAAAATGGCTGACTCTGAATGTCTTAGAACCCAGAAGTAACTGGTGATATAATCTGCTATATCAGTATTTCTGGCAGAATGTTGCTTTTATGTGGTTCCCTATATATTATGTACTTCAGGTCAGAGGCCCGTGTCTCCACCTTAGCCTGTGTCAGCCTGCCTATGTGAGTCTTTCTATAGTCCTATGTGGAGCCTATAAGCTGGTCTGCATGCTTGTCTGTGCCCATGTTTGTAAGGTCCATGTGTGCTGTGTGCCTAGTGCCTGCCAGTGTCTGCTGCCTCTGCAGAGGTCTGTGTGAATGAAGCGTGTCCTTTCTGCCTCGATCCTCGTGTCTTCATCATGCCATGCATCCATGTCCCTACTCTCCCCCTTTCCTGGCATCGGGGCTTAGACACGTCAGTAACATCCCTGCAAACTGAATTAGACCCATGCATACTGACGCTCATGGTGGATGCTCAGCATGAGCTTGAGTGTTTACTCTGCACTTCCTCTTTATTCTGCCAACCCACGTAAATTGGATTATTGGATTAAACATGATGGAAATCATTCAGAATAAAATTGGCCAGGCCTTCTATACAGTTCCATAGTTCCATAACATTTTAGTGACAAACACTAAAAATTTCATTCATAGAGAGGATTGGCATTTTAATTATACAAACTGTGTTTACCTTATGAAGTCTGGGTTTCCAATGCAAAGTTTAATCCACCAGATATGACTAATTTTCTTGTAAGTTTTACTTTAACCTTAGCCTTTCAAATTTTCATAGTGGAATATTATTAATCCTGGTGATTCATGACCCGCCCCTGGTATTTTGCCATCTTTGGGATGAAATCTTTCTTTAGAAGCTGCATACAGAGGTGGGAGCCTAAAGTATTACTTGGGAGCATTTATTATAAGACATAATTATAAACACTATTGTCTACAACAGTTAAATGGTTACAAGTCAGATTATACTAGGAACCTGAAGCTATGTGTTCTTGTATTGTCCTCTGGCTGTTTTCCTTTAGATGGACTGCAGAAGAATGAGTCCCAAGCCAGAGTTTCTTTAGATTTGGGTGACAATCAAGATCCTGGGTTAATGTCTGAGACAACAGGAGTCACGCCTACACTGACTAGGTTAGCTTTCTGTCTTCTCGGGCCTGGACCATGTTCTACCCACCAATGAGATCGTGTCTGAGGTAGTCTGTCATTGGAGTAGACTTCCCTAGCCAGGCTCCCACTTGGGAGTCCTCGGGGTTCGGCTCTTTCTGTCAGTGCGAGAGGCAGAGACGTGTGTAGAGGATAACCCTCTAGGATGGAGACTAATCCTCAGGTCTCTGGTGAGCAGGACTTCCTAGTCTCCTCCATACCACGTGATCCAGAAGGGTCCTGGGGACAGAGCCTCTGTCTCAAGCAAGAGGATGTAGGGACATTCTTGTGCCTTGATGTTTTGATTCTTTGAAGAAAAGTCAACCTCTATTCAGATTTATTTCTGGTGTTCTCTCAACGTGTGTGACCTGGACAGTATCATGTCTTTCTTCAGTTGTAAAAATGAGGGCACTGAGTGCTGCTGACAAGTAATGGCATGTGCAAGGAACCAGGGAAATGGCCATTGGCGTGATCATGGCTTCTTATCACGGTGCAATTTTATGGTGGACACTTTTGCTCTTGATAGATACCAACGATGCCATCAATAGTGCTAGCTCTGTACTTAGTTGCTGCTTTAGGGAGAAATGCACAACTTAATCACAATCCCAGAAGGTGCATGCTGAGGAAGAGTGCAGGAGCCAGGTTTCTGGAACACATCGGGGCCCTTGGCCTCAGAGCAGCTAGAGCCAAAGTAGCTAGCAAATCTGTCAGTCCCAATTTCTGCCACATCCTAGAAAGGTACTTCTTGGCCAAGAGTGCAGTGCATTCTGGGGCTGGAAGAGACCTCAGCACCCCTGGAGAGCTGAGTCTTCCACAGATGGCCACTGAAGACTCTCGAATACAAGGATGTTCATTACTCAGGAACCGACTTTAGGATTTGTTCAAAAATCCAATGAAACTGAATGAGAAGAAAATGGGTCTCCACAAGGAGAGGAATGAGCAATAGTTAATCTCTAAACAGTCAAAGAATGATGCAGCTGGCTCCAGGGCGCCAGGGATGCAGAAATCAGTACACCTGCTCACTCCACTCTCTTCCCTGCCTGTGTATTTACATAATTCCAGTCCTTAGTGTAAGCATTGTAGTGCAAAAAACCGGGTGCGGGTGGTGGGGTGTTAGTGAGCTAGAAGCAGAAGCCCATAACAAAGCAGAACCAGTAAGGTTAAAGAGACCAAACCAAGAGCGGGTCACAGTAGTCTGTGTAGGACACTTCAAGGAAGACCCCTTCTTCCTGAGTATTCGGCTTTTCTCAGGCTGGGACCCTCCACCCTACTCACAGGCCACAATTACCTCTTTCAGAAGTTGCCTGCACTGGACCTGATTGTTGGTAGAACTTGATTTACTTATATGATCTGGTATATGTGTTTGGGCAGTTAAGCAGGACAGCATTCACTTGTGTGAGAAAATATAGAAAAGTTCCACGGTGAGATTCTGGTAGGACTTTGTAACTCAACATAATTGAATTCTAGCCTAATGTGCCAAGACAGAACAGTGTAATATACGCTCTGGCATTTGTTTAGCCCAAGAAAATTCACTCATCCAAGACGTCCACTGATAGTGTACTCATTTAATGTAATTACCCTATTATGCATAAAATAATGTGCTTAAAGAGAGTTAGGCCACCTGCTTTAATCACCGCAGTAAGTTGTAAATGAAATAAAATAGCCCTGGCTGTATTATTAAAAATATCAAAAGCATTTAATGAGGAATCTGCCCTAGCTGAAGAAAAGCAAATTTTTCAGAATGACATCAAAATATTGTGTTTATTTGAAAGTAAGAATGTTAGGAATTTTTAATTAAAAAGTCTCCTCAGCTAATGTGCGCTGCACACCCTAGGCCTATCTACTTGGTGACAGCATTGCTATGCTGGACAGGAGCACAGAGGCTTGGAACTCAGTCCGACTGCTGCCCACTGCAGCATCTGGTTGCTGCTAGGCAAGGTGTTCCAGTTAAAAGCTCTTGATTGACGCTCAGAACTCTGTTATCATCGAAGCCTTCCTCTAGCTGACCTTCAAAGGGCTTCCCAATGCCGCGTGTAGAGACATGTGCTGAAGAAGATCAGGGTAAAATGATTTGAAAGAAATAGCAGTGGTTCTTAAAATGCCTTTTCTTTGGGTGTAAATGCACAGAAATGATCAATACAGTAGCATTTACACACATCTGGGCTGGCTTTGTGTAGCCCGTGAAACCTGGATCACAATACACAGAAGTGTTCCTAGACCGAAAGAAGGAAGTTAGTGTAAGAGAGGTGCCTTTATATTTTGCAAAAACAGTTTGGCTGTGTACCTGGGGCAGGTTATGTATATTGATACATCAATAAAGAGAATATTTATTATAGATAATCAAGAGACTAGAAATATCCATTTGGTTCCTCCCTTCTCTCCCACTTTTGCCTATGAAAGTGGTTTCCTCTAATTGGACTATGTTAGGTGGGCCTCCCTAGTAACCACTGTTCAGTGGTTCATAGAAACCCGAAGGCCCGAAGGCGGGATCCAGATCTCAGACATGTTTAGCAAGCCTGAGCAAATATTTTTTGAGACACCTACCACTTGAGGGTTTTCATGGCTTCTCTTGAAAGATGAAAGCTATCAATGTTGGACCCCCTGTCTTGCCTGTCAGGACAGATCTGGAGCATATTAGGGGGCAGTGCACCCCAATTTACTCTGTTCTCACCTCCTGCTACTCCAGTGCAGTAGTCTAAAGCCAACTGGCATCAATTACCTTGTTTACAATATAATTTTTCTCATAGTAAAGAAATAGTCCTATGGTCCCAGATTGCCTGGCTGAGCCCATTCTGCCAGAAAAATGGAAGAGAACAAATTTTTGTGTGAAAGCGAATAATTACCTCTTCATGATTAATAAGCAAATGCAGCATTCTGTAGGGAAAGAGCCCAATAGGATGCTTCAGTGGTTCATTTGCATAATTCCAAATGTATTTGAACTTCAAACCTACTCTTTATAAATATTAGTGATGAAGGAAACAGGAAATTGAGTCTGTGATACAGGAACAGAGTGAGAACTAACAAGAGCTTGAAAAGGCTAATAAAATAGAGCTAGGAGAGGTTAGCAGAGAAGGGACATATTGAATACGACCCCTTTCTCTCTTTCTACTTCAGAAACTGGCTGTTGTTTTCAGCTAATATTTTCCTCCGTCCTTTCTGTCTTAGTTTCCAGGTGCAATTATTAGTTTTCAGGTGCAATTATTTAAACACCTACCCCCCCCAGAAATCCTTTTGCTTATTAGCAACAGAAGTTTCAAGAGTGAAATCTAGTCTAACCCCGACAGTAGCAACCATGATGGGATCTGTTCTTCATGTCTGTTGCTCTCCACCTGCCATGACATTAGCGATGTTAGTCACAGTAGCCTTCATCCTAACGGTTATTTTAAGGTAGAACTGAGCCCTCTGTTCTTGCAGACGATGTGACTGAAGCTTACAATGATTAAGTAATTTCCCCTGTAATGAAAGCAGAACCACAATTTACATTAGGTCCACATGGCTGCACGATGCCTGCTCCTTCCCGTTGGACTTGCTTGGTGGTTGGCTAATCATTCCTCCTGGGTAGTTAACTCATGCTTAAAAAATAATAACCGTATCAGTCTGTTTCAGAGTTCACTGATCCTAAATTATGAGTTACAAAAAAGAGATCTCACTGTAATGTAAGTCACGGTCCCTCTTTACTTGCCAAAATGAACACATGAAAAGGTTTTAAAGTTATACCTTCTGTTGCATTGCCTTGTAAATGTGTGTGGGCACAAATGCAGCCACAATTATAAGGGCATTCACTACAACACGTGGCGCACATGGCCTTCTACAGTTGCATTGCCTCATAATCCGTGTGGGCACAAATGCAGCTGCAAATATAAGGGGTATTCCCTGCAACATGTGATGCAAATGGCCTTCTACTGTAGGTCTGAATGGAATAAAAGCTGCTTCTTGATGAATATATTTATTTGTTCAGGAGTTCATTGATAATGGGTGGTAGTTGAGGCGGATGAAAGCATGGACTTGGTACCACTGAACCATGACTACGAAATTCACCGTCTACTGACTGTGAGATCTTGCTCAAGGTCCTTAACTACGTTTATACCCATCTGGTTATTTCTTGTGGGTGCATGTGGGACATATGGAAACACGGACATAGTGAAACTAGAGGGAAGCCTTCAATGTTGTTCCTTAGGTGCTGCCACGCTTGTTTTTTGAGACGGGGACTCTCCTTGTCCTGGATTCTACCACTTTCGCCAGGCTGGCTGACAACTGAATCCCAGAGACCCACCTGTTTCTGCCTCGGCACTGGGACTGCAAGTTCTCACCACCATGGCTTCTTTACTGGACTCACTAACAGGGGTCTTCAGCCATTTTCTCACATAGCATTAAAAATGTCAGCTTTAGGACCAGCCCAGCTAGTGAAGGTGCTTGCTGCCAAACTTTATGAACTTGGGTTCAGTCCCCAGAACCCTCACAGTGGAAAGAGAGCACTGTTCTGACCTCCACATGTGGAGTTTTTCTTCTGCCTTGTTCTTTGACAAAAAGATTATATTTTCAAAATATTTGGGGATTTTCCCAAATATCTTCATGTCACTATGTTTCCATTTACATTCCCTTTGTCAGATAGTGTACCTGTGTAACTTGAATACATTTTAAACTTCCTGAGACTTGTTTAATGTCCAGGAACATACTTGATTTTCATGAAATCGTTGTGTGCACTTTAAAGAGTATAGCTGAGGTGGCTAGGTACAAGGCTCTGCACTGTTTTGGTGAACATGGTGGTAGTGCTGTGTGGATCAACTGGTTGTTAAGGTTGCTCAGCTTTCATAGAACATTCCAGATCTGCTTTTTCTGGCAAATGTTGAGAAAATGACTTGAAGTCTTTGATGGTCGTTATGGCTATTTATTCATGCAATTCTATAATGTGTTTTGAAGCTCTGTTTTGGGGTGCATAAATGTTCAGTATTGTCATACTTCTTAATGAATTGGCCCTTTATCAGTATAAACATGCATTCTTTATTCCTGGTAAATTTCCATGCTCTGAAAGCTACTCTGTTGATATTAATGTAGCCACTAATGATTTTCTTTTGATTGACGTTACTATTATCTTTTTACATAATTTTAAACCTTCTTGGGGCAGTTTATAATTTTCCTTTATCTTTTGTATAGTGTATCTGATATATTTTAATTTAAATTGTCTACATTATTATGGTACAGTTGCTTGTGATAGCTGTCATTTCCTGAGTGAGAGAGGATCTTTGCCATCTTTACATCAGATAGGGAATTAATATCCAAAATTTTCAAAGACTAGAAAAAATATACTGTAAAAGTTTCTCTTAATTTGGTTAGATTAAGTATTTTTATAGTTCCCTTTTATATTATTTTAGTAATTGTCTCAATTTTATAGCATATATTTTAACTTACATTAGAACATTATAAAAGATTACAGCCTTCATATATAGTGTACAAACACTAAGTTTTTCCATTTCTTTCCTCCCAAGCTTCTAAAGCCCAAAATACATTGTTATTTTGGCCTTGACCTTTTAGAGATATAAATAGGAAAAAAATGTGTTTTTAAAGAAGCCTTTCTTCATATGGCCCCACATTTTCATCTAAATTATCTCTTTTGGCATCTCTTGAAGTGTCGTTTTGCTGTTCATATGTTCTTCTCTATGCCTAGACTACAAAGAACTCAAAAACATTGTCCCAATCCGTCATTTAAAGATGACCTTTTGTGGGTTAAAGTTGTCTAGTTTCGTGTTAAGCATACTTGCTTTTTGACTCTTGGGATTGTCCTTATTCCTAGCTTTAACAGACTCTGATGTGCCTTGCTGTGTTTTCTTTGTTTCCTGTGCTTGAGGCTTGTTGGGCTTCTTGGATCTGCGGGTCAATAGCTTTCATCAATTTTGGAAAGCTTCAAGAAATCCCTCACACACACCTTTTGGGACTCCACCCATACATGAACTCAAGGCCATTCCATGGCTCCCTCGTGCCCTTGGTTCTCCAGCCCTGTTCTGGTAGCGTGCTTTGTATTGCTAGGTCTTCAGGAACATTAAACATTTGTTCTGTGCAGCATAATTCACCACTACAATTCCCCCCAACATCGTTTAAATCTCCGAAATGTTAATTTTCTCCTCTGGAGTCCACTTTGAATTTTAGAAACATCTTGAACCTGTCTCTGCTTAACATTCCCAGGCTTTCCTCCCGCTTCTGGAACATGCAGGCCTCTGTGAGAACAGCTGCAGTCATGGCCCGATGACTCTGTCTTCTTCATTTTTGAGTCTGTGTTTAACCTCTAGGACAGCCTCGGCTACATAGTAAGCTCCAGGATATCCTGGATTAGAGTGAAACCTGGTCTCGAAAACTAAAAACAATGGCAAAATAAAAGGAGACAGACGAACAAAAAGAAAGAGAAGGGAAGAAAGAAGGAAGGGAGGAAGGAGAATGGATGAACAAGAAAATTCTCTAATTCTCTCAAAGACCCTGTCCAGGGGCAGCTGCACCTGTACTGTCTGGGACAATGGCTCAGTACCTCCCAGGGTTAGGGACCATTTCTCTCCCCTGCTCGTGGAGACTGAGGCTTTAACTTTGAGTCTGAAGGAGAAAAGAGTTGAAGAACAGGAAGTGAGGCCTCTAACCTACTACAGGGCACAGAATTCCCACATTGTTGTGTGAGGGGACATGCTGCCATTTTCTATGATTGCAGGCAGATCCTGTGGCCTTCTAAAATAGTCCACAGTGTGCCCCATCTCTAGAGCAGTCCACGGTGCACCCCAGCTCTAGAGCAGTCCACGGTGCGCCCCAGCTCTAGAGCAGTCCACGGTGGGCCCCAGCTCTAGAGTAGTCCATGGTCTGTATCAGCTCTAGAGCAGACCACAGTGCGCCCCAGCTCTAGAACAGTCCACAGCGTGCCCAGCTCCAGAGTAGTCCATGGTGCACCTCAACTTGCTCCTCATTCTTAACTAAGTGCTTGGCTGGGCTGCTTTCTGTTTTCTCAACTGGCAGTCAGTTTGATTCCTAAAATTCTTTCAGCTTCAAATAACTACCAGAAAGTAGAATACAAAATCTCATTTCATAATTTCTACACATCAGAGATTTCATATATGTACCAGTCCCATAAGAAGAAAGCATATATATAGACCAATTAACCAGGTCCATGTAATGAAAGCAGTGACGCCCAAGTGACTAGGAAAATCCAAGCCATTGACTTAATTCTTCCTGTCTTAGCGAGGCTAATCACTGAGAACAGATTTCACTACTGAAATGCTTCCTGTCTCATGACCATAAGTAAGGAATCAATGGCAGATGTTGGAATGAAGTCTAAAATCTCAGTCTTTCATTCCACACGAAGCTGTCATTTAAATATTCTGTAAAAATAGAATGTACCCTATTAAAGGACAGTGACCCCAGCTTTGGAAATGTGAGCTCTCCACCACTGCAAATTCCTTCTATCCAAATCTCAAATCCAACATGACATCAACAGAGTTCATGACATTTAATAATCTCAGTGAGAATGGAGACAAAGCTCTGGCCGGTCGCCCAACCCTCCCTCCTGCAGTCTTTGGGGAGATCCTGTTTACCTCCCTCTGTGACCCTCTCCAAAATTTTTAATCTAAGCATGATTTCTCTGACAATCCAAATTATGGAAATTATTAGCACAGCTAGCCACTTGCCTCCTTCAGCTGATGAAGAATGAGCTAATTAGGGATGCAGAAATGCATCCCAGTGGTGATTAAGCAGCCACCATGGAGTTATTTACACCTCCGGAAAGTGTGTAAAATCTTACACACCTTAAGCAGGCAGCAGAACTCTAAACTGACATTTCCAAAACCTCTGGGAAACTGCAAGTATAAGCTTTATTATTATTACATTTCATTTTTCTTTATGGCAAGTACCCATTTAACAATAAGGTTAGGTTGAGTCACTAGAGAAAAATAGATTCCTGTTTTCAGTGGCATGAAGCGTAAGCTAATATTTAAACAAAGCTGGTTGTGTGGATATGTCTGTAGGTATTCTGGTGACTATGCCCGTATACACACTTGGTCTTGTGGATATGTCTGTAGGTATTCCAGTGACTGTGCCCGTATACACACTTGGTCTTGTGGGTATGTCTGTAGGTATTCCAGTGACTGTGCCCGTATACACATTTGGTCTGTGGATATGTCTGTAGGTATTCTGGTGACTGTGCTCACATGTACATGAAGTCTTGTAGGTATGCCTATAGATATTCCAGTTACTGTGCTCACGTACACACTTGGTCTTGTGGAGTTAACAAATAATGAAGTATTCAGAGTCAAAGGAAATAAGAATTAGTAGGAAAGCCTGTGATCTTCTTAATATTTCATATTCAAAGTTATTTTTAATTATTTTATTTTTGAGATTATGCTAAATTATATCATATCCTCCTTTCCTTTCCTTCCTCCAAACACTCCCATCTAGCCTTCCTTGCTTTTTCAAATTCATGACCTCTTTTTCATTAATTGCTGTTACAAACCACATGTGTGTGTGTATTTCTAAATACATAAACACAACCTGTTCAGTCTACATAATGTTCCTTTTATTTATGTTTTCAGGACTGACCATTTGGTTTTGGACAACCAATTGGTGTGATCTTCCCTGGGGAAGACGATTCCCTAGTTCCTGGCATTCCATAGTTGCCTGTAGTTCTTTGCGTAGGGTGAGGCTCATGGCTTTCCTTTGTCCATGTTAGCGTATGTTGCTGTCATCCCTGTTCAGTTCCTGATTAGGTCATCATGTTGGCGAGACCTTATGGGTACAGATTCTGGCATCCGTAGGAAACACAATTTCACACACACCAAACAACCTTCTTGTTCTCTGGCTCTTGCAGTCTTTCCGTGGTCCTAATAGCATTTTGTCTCATAAAAGGAAGAAAAAGAAATAGAGAAGGGAAAAAAACCAGATTCCCTGAGCAACATGGTCTAAGACAGGACCATATATTGAATTTGGAAGCCAGAGGACGGGACAGTGATGCCTTTGATACCATCAAACAAACTGTCCTTTAACTGTTGCTACACACATGAAAAAATACTGAATTCTGATTTACTCAGCATTTTATAGAGTTGGCATGCATTGTTCTTGCTGTGCTGTAGAAGTATCCGGAGCATCGAGGAGGGGGACTCGCTGTAGAAATACCAAGAACACCGAGGAGGGAGGGTTGGCTCTAGAAGTACCCGGAGCATGGAGGAGGGAACGACAGGTTGCTGGTAGTGTCCTGAGGTGTGAGTGACACCACCTATGACCAGTAGATGGGACAACAGCCTGGACACCGTGGCATGGTTGTCTTCCACCCCACAGCCACTTTACTCATCCTCTGGCCCAGTCCTTACCGTTTTGTGAGCCTGACCCTCCTCCTTTCATACTCATGGTGGGCAGC
>LOJH01045348.1:0-13615 GCA_001685095.1 Ellobius talpinus
TGTGTCAACTCTGGCCTCTCTAGCTTCAGGCCCTTCCTCAAGGATCTGCTATGAAGCCCCAAGTCTCAGATCTCGTCCAGTATATTAGCTCCTGTTTGATTGCACTTACTGGGTGTGATTTCATCTGTGCTGGGCCTTTGCTGCCGGCTCCTCTCTCCTCCACCTTGCAGTCTCTGAAGCCTCTTCCTCTTCCTCACCACAAGCTCCATGCTGCAGCAGGACTCAGGTCAAATTTGGTGTGTCTTTCTTTTAAAAGCAATTTGAAGTCCATGGTGTGTTCCCTCTGCTAGTAATCCCACAAAACACAGGCCATATGTGATATTCGTATTTTATAGGGTTTGTTGCTGTTGTTCGGGAAGGATTCCTGGAGATACCACAATATACAGAGTGTGTTATCAGTTAGACTTGTTTTCTTGCGTTTTGAGGCCATTTCTCACCCCAGAAAATATAAGCAGCTCGGCACTATCCATAAAATTATTTTAGGAATATAACTCTTTACTACTGCCGTAATGTTAAATATTTGGGAAATTGGATAAAATAGAACAAGTAACACTTAATAAAGAGAGTGTTAAAATAACAACAATAGGAACATTGCTTTTCTGCGAAGACTTTACTGAGCTAGTGTATTACACTAAGTCACTGTGGGAACACGGCAAGTTTTCTCCTGAGTAAAGTCATGAGTGTTGTACCCTATGCTGAAGACAGCAAACATGGCAAGGAGTGTTACCCCTTTCTGGTTTTGTTTGTTTGTTTGCTCTTGTTTACTTGACCACAGACAATCTGGCCATCCTACTCCCCCAGTGTTTTCCTGAGGTTAAACAAGGAGTTTTCTGAACGGCATCTCAGGATCTAGAGGAACTAGATATAGAACGTGGCTCTGGTGGTCTTTACCCACTGCCCGAATCACAGACCCGGGCACAGTCCATCTGTGGGGTACTGTCCAGCTTGGGCACTAAGGAGGGCTGAAGCAATCTATGCCTGACTGCCCCCTCACCTTCAATGAACTTTGTATTTATTATGAGGTTCAAGCTGGTATCTCAGGCTCATAGGCCAGCTTTGGAAGTTTTATAGTTCTCTGTTGGGGACAGTGAACCCCCAGATCCTGAATTTCTTGTAAACAACTTGTTTTCCCCTGATCTGAGTGCCTACAGCTGCTCTGAGCACGAGACCCTCCAGGAGTTCCTGATGGTAGGGGAATGGTTTCTGGTGTGTTTGGCTGGGGCGTGGCTATCCCTATATAAGCTGCCCCTGGACACAATAAAGGGGGGCATTCTTGGGGCATTCTGGCATCAAGGATGACCTGTGTCTCTGTCTGTGTCTTTGTGTGTTTCAGTCTCCAGCCCCTTGCCCAGCTCACGAACTGTATGTTGGAGCATGTAGCGCAGATGGGCGTGGTGCGCCACAGTTCTCATATGTGTAGAAGCTGCTAGCCGAGCCTTCCACTGGAGGGGAATGGACTAGGGGCTCTTGGTCCAGCATCTTCCTTACCCTGAGATTTCGAATGAGATTTATGCCCTGGCGATGCTGAAGCATGCATGGAAAGCCCGTATACGGTGGTTCTGTTGAACTTGTCCATATTGGGCTTCATGGTCTGAGATGATGAAGACGACCAACCAGGTCTCTTCCTCATCTTCCTTACCCCAGTCTTCCTTATTCTTTCTACTGAAAAGGCCCATAGTTCCACCTTTTCCCCTTCTTTCTCCGTTCTCAGTTCACCTATGGCTTTTCTGACATTTGGACAGCGGCTCAGCTACGTTCCTACACTAATCTCTGTACCCCCTTTTCTGTCCTGTACACATGTCATTTAACAGCGGAGAGGACAAAACAGCCACTAACTGCTCCCGAGCTATCACCTGGAGTCTTCTTTATTTCACAATTATTCACCTAGAAGTTTTTTGAGTTTAAAAAAATTCTTTCATTGGCTGTAGTAGTAT
Organism: Ellobius talpinus; assembly: GCA_001685095.1. Classification (NCBI taxonomy): domain Eukaryota; kingdom Metazoa; phylum Chordata; class Mammalia; order Rodentia; family Cricetidae; genus Ellobius; species Ellobius talpinus. Next base: position 1,935 of record LOJH01045348.1, read on the forward strand.
TTTCTGTAATCCTGGTACTCAGAAGGCTGATGCCATGCAGGAAGACTGTGAGTTCAAGGTCATCCTGACATATAAAAGGAGAATTTGTACCAAAAGAAAAATAAAAAATCATAAAATATTATTTTGTTTATTTATTCAGTTATTTATTCAGAACCTAATGATATACCTGATTTTGGAATTGTGAGTCTATTCCATAATTCATAGTATATCCTTTACCCGTAAGAAATTAGCTATTACTAGTTTTTTATCTAAATCTCAATTTTGCAATCTATTATGAATGAACACGTCAGTAAAATTGATCAGCTTTCTTTAAAATTTTTTCTTTGTATTATTCATTCTCCTAATTTCTGTGGTATGTGCATGTATGTGCATGAGTGTGTCTGTGCAGACATGCATCTGTCCAGATGTGCATCCATACCTGTGTACAATGTGTGCACATGCATGTGTGGCACATGAACATGAGTGGTGCATGAACACAAGTATACAGATGCACATGATCTTGTGAGTACATGTGCAGGTCATATTTCGGCCTTACTCTTTTAAGACAGGGTTCTCACTGAAATGAAAGTCCACCATTTTGACTAGCCTGTCGGACCAACAAGCTCCCAGGATCTACCTGCCTCTGCTGGAGTTATTGGTCAGTTCCAGACATACACACTGACAAGCCTCGCTTTCAGCATGCTGGGGATCTGAATGTAGGAACTTATGCTTGTACAACACTCTTATCTACAGAGCTGTCTTCTTATCTCTCGTATTCTTTTGGAGACCCACGTCCAGGGGTCAAAATCATTTTTTTTAACTTTTGTGAATGTTTTCCAAATTCCAGGATATACTTTCTTGACTCTATTCAGTGCTACTTTTTTTTGAACATTTAAAAAATCTGGACATTTAAAGCTGGAGAGATGGCTTAGAAGCTAAGAGCACCGACTGCTCTTCCAGAGAACCAGGACTCGATTCCCAGTATGGACATGGTGGGTCACCATTGTCTGTAACTCCAGTCCCGGGGGATCTGATGCTGTCTTCTGAAGGTCTCCATAGGCACTGTGCACGTATTATATACAGACAAGTTCAGGCAAAAGACTCATACACATAAAATGGAAATAAATAAAAACTTTATAAAAGAATCTAGATATTTCAATATGTTCCATGGTATAGTCCCTGATAACAAAGTAGAATGTTTTTCCTAAATGTAAAATATTGTAATCACTGAGGGAAGTATCGTTTCAGAGTGTGTGTGGTACATGTGTCTATAGGGCATCTCTGGGGACCAGAGGGCAACTACTGAGTCAGGCCCCTCCTTCCTTCTTTACAAATTCACGTCATCAGAATGCCATTGTCAGGCAGCCAGTGCCTTTACCTCTGAGCCATCTTGCCAAACCTCACAATCATTTTTAATCGGCAGACCCATTGGCTGTGTGTCATTTAGATTTGCTCACCACAGTGTCTCCATTAACACTCTTAAGCTATTCATTGTATGCATTTCATGCTGCCCAATGGGGCTTCAGTCTTCCCTACCTGAGAAAGCATCCTTGAAAGAACAGGATAGCAATTACATCACTAGGATGTTTTGACTAAACCTCCTCTATGTGCTTGCTTTTAAAGAAGATGGCTACAGGGCTAGAACTTTAACTCTTAGTCATGAATGGCAACAGATCTCATGTGCCAATAATGAGCTCAGGATAACACAGGGTTTTCTCCTAGCCTCCTGACCCCAGACCATGTCCCTGCCAGCTTTTCTCTGATGGTCAAAATCAACTCCAGGTTGGACTTGATTTTAAAGGAAATCAGTAACTTATTATGTCTGATGTTCCATGCCTCCAGTCTTGACAAATTGCCTTTGTATAATATGGGCACCTCTCCACATCCACTGGCGGGCTCAGAAATCTGAAACTGTCTCCCACAGGAATAGAATTCCTAATACAGTATGAATAATTCAGTGTTTATCTGAATCTTTAAAAAATCATGATGACAAAATTGAATGACACCTATATCATAGTAAATAAATAAGTTTATTGACTTTTACTTTAAAATAAATTAATCTAACAAAGTGAAGTTAGACAAAATTATTTATAAAAATTCTTTTTAAAATCCTAACTGACTACAAAACTAAAAGCTTTAGATCATTAGGCAATGCACTCAGTGGTGAGAGCACCGAGGATACATAGGAGGGGGAGGGAAGAGATAGGAAGAGAAAGGGAAGGGAAGGGAGGGAAGGGGAAGGGAGAGGAGGGGGAAGAGGAGGGAAAAATAGAAAGGGAGGGAGAAAGGCAAAGAGAAAGATAAAGGCAAAGAGGAGGGAAAGAAAATGAGGAAATTATAAACACAGGGAGGTTTTGGAGACCAAACAAAAATTCTTTTTAACAAAGAGATGTTTAGAATTAATAACTTAATTCTCCAGTTACTTACAATTCCTTGGATATAGTGCATTAAAAGCCAACATGTGACTTACACAGATTTATCAGAACTTGCTTCTCGGATTCCTGACACAACTTTAGAAATCTATCCTGTGTCTCAAAATCTTCACCATCCAGGGAATACAGAGTTCATTGTAATGGTTTCTTCAATAATGTCTTCACTGTGCTCCTGTGATTCAGAACACGGGCAGGGTTTCTAGTCACATCCAGGGATGTCAAGGGAACCTGAAGGACGGATGAGATTGTAGATAGAAGGGAAAAACAGTAACCAAGACAGAACAGCCTTGCTTCTCCAGGGAACCAGTCAAGCCAGGTGCTGTGTGCAATGAGGTAGTGACAGTTGCTTTCTGTGGGCAGGACTGTGATGGGCAATGCCTGTGTCCTGCCTGTGGTGTGGTGACTTAAGTAAATTTGAGATTATTAGTTCAAAGCCTTCCATCTTGGCAGAAGAACTTGAGCATGCTGCCCAGGGACTGCTGCCATCTAACCCTAGCAGGGGTCACAGGGCTGTACCCGGAAGGGCAGGGGACTCCAGTCACATCCTTTTAGTTCATGATATTGTGACGCTGCTGATGGGTTGAATCTAGGAGTCTGTGGAGGGTTTCTCCATTGGTGGTCAGCTGTCAAGCTGTCCAAAGAGAAGCTGCACCTTAGCCTTCTTCCCTACCTGGCATCATGGTGCCAAGGAACTTCTAATGAGAGGCTCCTCTCCATATCTGGAACTTATCGTGTAGCTCTCAGAGCTTTCAGACCTTTTCTCCTCACCAGAACCTGTCCATCGTCCCCAGAGGCTGGACAAACTCAAGAATAGTTTTGGCAGATTTTGCTCGGTGGCAGCCTCCACAGCAGAGGCACACAAAAGTATGAACAGAAGGCAGTAAAAGACAGAATGAAGAACAATACCTCCAGGCCCACTGGGGAGCAGTCCATGGGGCTGCACCAAGGTTCTTGACCACAGCTAACCACCAACCACTCTCTCAATCCTCCCTTGGGAACGGAGGTCATCATTCATTGAAGTCCCAAATCCCATCTTCTCACCAGTTTTCAGGTGTCAGCATTGGCCGCTTGCCCAGGGCCAGCTTCTCTCCTTTGGACCAATCATCAAAGATCAGTCAGTCTGGTTAACATTTCATTCTGAAAGTGCTCTATAAGATGGATAGGGACCACATGCTGCTGGCATGGCCACACTCCTTCAAAGAGGAGATGACACAGACTAGGAAATCCCAGCCCAGAGAATGTTCTCTGAGTTTGATGGATGCTTCCCTTCCTCACGTCTATGTTCAGACATACCTCTTACCAGGTGTTTCTTTCGTAAACAGAATAGAATTTCTCGCAAAGGCTAGCTCTTCCCCATGGGTCACGGCTATGGCTGTGCTGTGGCAGCCCTGTCTCCTGGGTATCCCTAGGCCAGGTGGCAACACACTGCTGAGTTGCAGTGTCTGTCCTCCAGAATGCTCGGCTGCATACTGTGGCCTTCATTAATCTCCATAGCCACACTACAGCCGCTCCTATAATGTGCATAACACTTGTGAAAGGTTATTTTTAAAAAACTAAATAGTATTTATGAAGTCGTTATCCCATGTGTTCATGGAACTACTCCAATTTCCCTGATTTTTAACCAAAAAAATTTTTTTGACGGAATGAATTCACTGACACTTCTCTTTCCAAATGTCAAAACGCCCTTCTAGGACAGTGTCTTTCAGCCCATTTATGTTACTGTGCTGGCTGGTTTTATGTCAACTTGACGCAAGCTAGAGTCATCAGAGAGGAAGGAGACTCAATTCAAAAAATGTTCCTTTAAGGTGGAGCTGTAGACAAACCTGTAGGGCATTTTACTAATTAGTGATTGTTGTGAGCGGGCCTATCTATCACCCCTGGGCTGGTGGCCCTGGGTTCTCTATGAATGCGGACTGAGCGAGCCATGGGAAGCAAGCCAGTACACCGCACTCCTCCATGGCCTCTGCGTCTGATCCTGCCTCCAGGTTCCTGCCCTGTTTGAGTTCCTGTCCTGAATTCCTTTGATGATGAACTGTGATGTGGAAGCCTAAGCCAAAAAAATCCTTTTCTCCCCAGGTTGCTTTGCTAATGGTGTTCCATTACAGCAATGGAAACCCTGACTAAGACAATTACATTTATTATTACTTGCATTGTTGAACCACCCCTGCATCTCTGGGAAAAAGCCAGCTCAGTCACGGCAGGTAGTCTTTTTGATGTATGCCTGTGCTAGGCTTGCAAGTATTTTACTGAGTATGTTTTGATCCATGTTCACGAGGGCTATTGGCCTCTTCTCTTTCTTTCTACCTTGCCTGATTGCTTGCTAGCTTTCGTGCTTCCCTGCATTCTTTCTTTAGTTGCCTTGTCTTTATCTGGTTTGGTATGAGCATGGAACTGGCTGTATAGGAGGAGTTTGAGAGTGCTCCTCCTGTTTGTGTATTTTGTGTTTGTTTCTTGATTTCTTTTTTGACCCATTCATCATGCAGTAATGTTTAATCTCTGGTCCCAGTGAGCTTGATGCCCACTTCTGTCTTCTGAGGGCACTGGGCACACATGAGGTCCCCAGATGTATGTTCAGGGAAAACACCAACCCCACAAAAATGAAAAAAATAAATAAAGGAGCAAACCACTATACCTGAACAACAACAACAGCAAAGAAATCTCAAAGGCCTTCCTTCTACCCAGAGAATAAAAATACAGGGAAGGAGGCAGAAGACAGCTGAGCTTGCAGTCCTTTGGCGGCTGGGCATCTTCTGTCCCTTAAAAGGGAAATTTGGGGGAGGGGGGGTTCCAGACTGGACTTCCCTGTAGCTTTGGAGCCTGTCCTGGAACTAGCTCTTGTAGACCAGGCTGGCCCTGAACTCAGAGATCTACCTGTCTCTGCCTCCTGCTTGCTGAGATAAAGGCGTGTGCCAGCACTACCCGGCTTTAAAGGGAAGTTTTAAAGGATCAAGAAAGGAAAGTGAAGGAAGACAGTGAGACGGGGAGGGGGGAGGGGGCAGATGGAAAGAAATTAAGGAGAACGTTCTTAAATTAACATATCACGAGGCACAAACAGTCTATCGACTGTGCTAAAAATACAACCACTAGGTACTGTGTTAAAATACAGTCACTAGTTCTACAAAAAAATGTTGTGTTTGTTATCCTCATGTTGTACTTAATTTAACTGATACCTGACTTTAAAGGATTAGGGAAAAAACTATCTGTGGACACAAGATTCATTAGGGTTTCACCCTCACACGCCAGGCAGCAGCGGCAAACGCCCACGGCAAACTCTTTCAGAGCACTTTGAACATTCAGGGTTGCCAGGCTTCGCTGGCAATGCTAACATCTCTTGACTGCTAACCCGTGTTCTTTCAAATGAAGAGGTTAGCTATTGTATTTTTTATAAACTTATTTTAGGAACTAAATTGCCCTAAAATTACTATAAGCTTATTAAATACTACTAAGAAATTATTTACTTGAACGTCATTCATGTAATAAAAAATAAAGGTCATTTGTTGTTATAACTGAGATATTTCTCAACTAAATTAAAAAATGCATCAAAAAAAGCGTTTGTGATTCTCACAGATGATACAAAAGTCTGTCCAAAAGTCATCCAACAGAGGGTCTGTGACAGCATTAGATCCCTCGTTTCTTGGCTCACATTCATTGCACCTGCAAAACCTCAGCAATAGTATTCTGGTCTACAACCGTCACTCTTAGAGTTCAGCTGAGAGTCTGCACTTGCCTGTGAGCACAGCAGCAATTTCTCTGTGTCATCTCTGTACCTCCGTGTCCACAGCTCTCCTATACTTAGTGACCTGGGCGACAGAGTCTCAAACTGGATATAAGTCTCTTTCACCAAATCATCTTCCCAGAAAGGGTCTGATGTACATTGTAGTTTACAGACTTTATATAATAAAAAACAAATTAGGGGCACGACTATAACACAGGCAGTGCTGGTCACCACGATAAGGAATGACCACTGGGAGTCACGTTCTTCCACTCCTTTGGTAGAAAACACGATACACTGGTCCTTCCGGGGAGCCACTCCTTTGGGACAGACACATGCCACATACTGACTGCCGGGTTCTAGGCCATCTATGGTTGCCTGGTTCTCGCCATAGTCTGCATCCGCTAGCAGCAGGTCCTTCTCTCCGTACTTAGAATACAGCACAGTCACAGCAGCCCCCCCTGTGGTGACGTTCCACGTCAAAGTTGCGCTCACTCCAGTCTCACTGGCCACCCTGAGGTCGGCTATAGAGACATTTGTTTCCGTGGGCATTGCCTGATCCAACAGTGCCAACTCCTCTTTCTTACTCGTGCTGACGGGCGGAAACTTACTTCTGTTCTTCTCTAGGTTTGTGTCGCTTTTCCCGCCGGGGTGGAGCGGGAGTGGTTGATGGCTCGTCCTAACGCTGCTTTCCGAGCTGCTGGTTTTTAGACTCGTGGGTGCAGAAGCAACAGAGAAGACAGGAGGCAAAGAGAAAGAAGGAGATGATGAAGATGTAGACAGAGCAGTTGAGGGAGTGGAATAGGAAGAAGTGGAAGAGAAGCCGGGTGGCAACCAGGACTTAGGTAGAGGTGGCGAGCTTCCTGCTCCCGGCTGGGGATCCTGGTCAGGGTGCTCTCCAGGGTTTCTTTCTGAAGTGTCTGGTAATAGGGTGGTAGTAACAGTGCCAACAATGGTCACAGACACCACAGCTTCAGACGTCCCAGCTAGGTTCTTGGCTTTACATCTGTAATCCCCAGCATCCCTATAGGAGATGCCTGTCAAGCTTATGATAGACCATCTGGCTCCTTCTCCTGGAGACTCCTGGATTACTAGGAGAGAACACATGAGAGCTCTGTGAGTGAAAAGGGACACATTGGAGCACTCATACCAACTAGGATGGACAGAGATTCCGTTTGCGTCCCTCTCACACAGCCGGGGGAAAGGGCACTTTGTATGGCGAGTGAGGATGCTGAAAATGGTTCACATGAAGTCTGGGACCTGCCAAGAGCTGCTGGGTCTGTCTGTTTGGGAAATGACCCCTTAAAAGTGTTTGGGGATGGAAATCAGACGATCCAGGTCTCCCCAGCAGCACACAGTTGTACGCTAGGAAACTGGTAGGTACAGACTCAAGTCTCTGTGTTTGGAAAAAAAATAGAATTAGAAAAACTAATCTCAAAAGCTCCCTCCAATTCTGATTGTGAATCTATAAAATGTTTATCATAAGACTTAGGGTTACACAGGAAAACAAAACGACAACAACAAAAAGGCTTTACTTAACGATTTCTCAAGACTTTTTTTCATTGTAATTTAATGCGTCTATGCAGATACCCAGTAGGCACCAAAGGTTATGTTTTGGCATAAGGGAGCTATGACTTTTATTCTAAACTATTCATCCCCTTTGTTTGTTTGTTTGTTTGCTTGCTTGCTTGCTTGAGACAGGGTTTCTCTGTGTAGCCCTGGCTATCCTGGAACTCGCTCTGTAGACCAGGCTGGCCTCGCACTCAGAGATCTGCCTGCGCTTGCCTGCTGAGGGCTGGGATTAAAGGCGTGCACCACCACTGCCCGGCTGTCATCCATTCCATATTAAACTCAAATAAACTAGAGAATTATAAGCTCACTTGTTAGCAGAGTAATATATAGAAATATGCAGGAAATTGCATTTTTTTTAGTTAAACACTAGAATTTTATCTGAAACGAAGACAGAAGCTTCCTGGAGGACAATATTACATAAAGCAGGGTACCAATAGCCTGGATGTGAACTCAGTAGCCATGTGTCAGCAGTCTACAGGACTATTGGACCTTCACTTTTTATTCCATTAAGCTTTATTTTTTTCAGTCTCAATTGTCATTTTATTTTGAAGAGTCCCAAGACTAATCTTATCTTTGCTTTAGTGAGCCGAAGCCTGGATTGATCACCACAGGATTTGAAAAGCCTATATAATTAATATTTCCAAAAATTATATTTCTGCCCCATAGTAAGCACTCTGTGTAATTGAGTGTTTAAATAGAGTTGTTCAAAATTTATATAAAAGTCTTTTTAAAAATGTTTCCAAGATTTTTCACTTTAAAGTGAGTGTATCCAAGGTAACTGAACAGGACAAAAGCCTTGGTGGCCCTTGTTTATTTACCCGAATGTGCATTTTCTACATAAGGAAAGAAAAGAGCTCTACGGTCTAATTCTTTTCTAAGTAGTTATATAAAGTGAGAAAATATTGATCTATAAAATATACTCCTGAAATCCCCTGTGTCCAGGGAACTAGGACTATAGCACAGAAAGCCCTAGGTTTGATTTCAAGTACCAAAACAAAATTTCATTTGAATTTGTAGGCTAAAGGTATAATTTCTGGTAGAGCACTTGTCTGGCCCTGGAGTCGGTTCCCATCACTGAAAACAAAACCAACACTACAAATCTTGGCATTGTAAGAATTAACCAGCCATTTAAAATTTGTACAAATGAACCAGATGTGGAGGCATGTGCCTTTAATCCCAGCACTCCAAGGTAGAGGCAAGCAGATCTCTGAGTTTGAGGCCAGCTTGATCTATGGGACTAGTAGCCAGAGTCACACGAAGAAGAAACCCTGTCTTGAAAAAAACAGAGATGGTTCAGTGGTAAAGAGCACTGACTGCTCTTCCAGAGGATCTGGGTTCAATTCCAGGCACCCACATGGCAGCTTACAACTGTCTGTAACTCCAAGTTATGACACCTTCACATAGACATATATGCAGGCAAAACACCAATGCAAATAAAATAAATAATTTTTTAAAAAGATGCAAAAAAGAAAAATAATAATAAAATAAAATTTTCACACAAAAAACCATGAAATGAAATCCACATTTTTGTAAACTTGTTCATGCCGGAATACTAATCGTACCTGTATAATTAACTGGTGAGCCATTGGATCTGGTCCACATCAGCTGTGGGGTGGGGTAGCCAGTGGCATCACACCTCAGCAGGACATTACTACCCACAGCAGATGTGATCTTGGTAGCTGAGGTCATCACTGACGGCTTCAGACACTGTTCCAGCTCCGCCCTCTGAAACAAGATTCCTTCGAGGCGCTCGGGTTCACTGCAGACCATCAGAGGGTCAAGAAGTACAACGGTGTGGTCAGCAACTTTCGACAGCTCAATCACTTTGGAAATGTGACAGTCGCAGAACCAAGGGTTGTCCTGTAAACCTAAAACACAAGCACAGAGTGGGAAGGGACAGTAAAGGTCGCCCTGATGAATTAAATTTGCAGCGCAGCTTGTCTTGTGGCAGAAGGTTGGCACACTATCTCCCTAACAGATGAAGTCTGGGAAGGACAAAGTACAGTCACCTGCAGGTCAGCTGAGGTTACTGGCTTCTAGTCCCTCTGTGCTCCAGTTTCTTCACCTCTAAAATGAAAATAATAATAATAATAATAATAATAATAATAAATACCAACTTCCTCATAGGATCATTGGGATTAAATGAGAGGGTAAAGGTTAGTATTTGGAGTAAAGGTCGGGAAATAGTAGCTATGAGTATTAACAACTTCTAGTGTTCTGTTCTCTACTTAAGGGAATGCCCAGGAAGAACATTGAAGATATTGTTGTGGGAACAGGAGAGCTTCTTGTTAGTAAAGGTGGTCACAGCTGAAGAACCAAAGTCACTGGGCCCATTCTCAGCCTTTCCAAAATTACCAAAACAAGAAAGGCTTTCAGAACAACCTGCAATGAGACTTGGAAAGTCTAGGAGAGACCCAGGGTAGAACATGCTCTCTGGCAAATGTCTCTAAAGATGCTTTCCTGCAAGCCCTGGCCTTGTCACAAACTTGAGAAGGTTGGCCTTAGGGACCTGTAGTTACAGCTTTTGCAATAACATGGGACCTGAGCTGAGAAGGGAACAGAGAACTGTGATTTCAGGAGGCCTAGCAGTGCTGGACACTGAATTGACTGTTTGCAGGGCTATGTTTCCACTGTGACTTATGGGTCCTGTAACAGCAGGCCATGAGGGCTCATTCTTCTGCCAGGACTGGTTACTTTTTAATCTATTGGAGAAGTTTGTTTTTCTCCTGTGGGTGAATAACCTTGAGTTCTTCCCTCTTACATTACCTGTGAATCTGTGACTAGTCTGATAATTAATGCCAATTTGCATTATTTTCTTTTAATACTTTAATTATTTTAATTTTACTTTAATTTCAATATCTTAATTTTCTTTTAATATTTTAATATTTCTTTTAATATTTTAATATTGAAGTGTCACCCGGTTGTGTTGTAAGCAGACTTCTTGGTTTCTTTCTTATATTGAATAACTGAGTATGTCTAGGGAACCTAATACCTAGGCTGAAATCCTAATTCTAGAAAGCTCCATAACATTATGCAATATGCAATAATCTCTCTCAGAATGTATATATAATGGCAGCTCTTCAACCGCAGATTTACTTAGGGAAAAAATACACTTAATTAGAAGAAAGGAGATGTAGGAAAAATTAAATATTACAATCTGGTAAACCAGAAAACCTCTAAAATGATCTTTCTGAATCAGCCTGTATAAAAAAAACCATTCCAAAACAGACCAAAAACCTTTAATATAAGACGTTAAACTAAGAAGCTACCAGAGGAAACATGTCAAGATATAAGCATAAACAATAAATTTCTGAATAAGATTTCAATACCTTAAGAAGTAATAGCAAGAAGCAACAGATGGCATTGTATCAAATTAAAAGGTTCTGCACAGCGCAGGAAGCAATTAGCAGCAAAGAGACAACCAACTGACAGAATAGAAGAAAATTCTATCCAGCCACTCATCCAACATGGGAGCAGTAACCAGGATTCATGTAGAACTCAAAGAATTAAACAACACAGCATAAATAAATTGGTAAATAAATAAATTGATAAATCTGATAAATAAATTGGCAAATAATCTGAACCATTTCCAAGCAAAGAAGTATAAATTCTCAACAAACATATGAAAGAATATTTACCATCCTTAGTCATCATGGAAATGCAAATTGAAATTGAGAGTCCATCTCACTCCAGTCAGGATGACTAACATTAAGAAAGCAAAGGACTTAAGATGTAGCCTGGTGATGGAAGCCTTGCCTAGCTCACCTACCATGCTTGCCACCCTAAGTTCAATTCCCAGTATGAGGAAGGATGGAGGGGAAGAAGTGAGGAACCAAGGATGGCAGGGGAAAGGAGAGGAGGTAAAGGAAAGAGAAGGGAGAAAAAAGAAGACAAGACTATAGATGGAAGCTTCTGTCCCGCCTGGCCCCGGGTTCAGTCCCAAAGAAACACACAGAGGCTTTAATTAATTATAAACTGTTTGGTCT
>LOJH01045349.1:0-13852 GCA_001685095.1 Ellobius talpinus
TCCTTCCTTCCTTCCTTCCTTCCTTCCTTCCTTCCTTCCTTCTTTCTTTCTCTCCTCTCTCTCTCTGTCTGCCTCTCCCTCCCTCCCTCTTTCCCTCTCTCTCTCTCTCTGTCTCTCTCCCTCTCTCCCTCCCTCCCTCCCTCTGTCCCTCCTTCCCTCCCTCCCCCTTTCTTTCTTTTTTTGGGGGGGAACTATTGAAAAACGACTCTATTCATTTTCACTTCGGTTTGTTCATCTGAAAAGCAGGGCAACACTAGCTGCCCCAGTCATGTCCCAGGGTACCATAAGAGAGAAAGCACATTTGTTTTTCTGTCTGTTGTTGTGTTCCCTGTGATCACTGAAGACAAAGCAGGTTTAGGTTGCTTTGTTAAACAAAGGCAGTTGAGGGGGGACAGAATTTATTATGAACCTGACTTCGTGGATCATACATACTTATGGTAAATATTCATAGCAAGTACTCACGTCTGAGGTACAAATTAGTGTGTCCATCTTCTCAGAGAGGTTAAGATGATGTACTGCCAGGTATGTCATTCCAGTCTTCCCAGAAGTCAAGTCTAGTTCATTTGGATCTCTGGCTCTTCGTTTGACACCTGCTCTCTTGGTGTTGGAGCACACGCAGACTTTGACTCTAGGTAGATCATCAGTGGCTTCTCTGCTTGGATATACAGATATAAAACAAAAGGGCAAGCCTCCAAATCCAGTCTCTGTACTGTTTTAAGTCCCCTCTTAATCCAAACAGGACTTCTGTATTTGAGAAAGGAAAGGCCATGCTTAACGCAGATACCAGAAAGTCAGAGCTGACGGTGCCTCAGGCACCACACCTAAGTGGGTGTTTAATCTCTTAGCATTAGAAGAATGCAAACTGGCCAGACTGCCATGAGATTCCATAGGGACAGTAAATGTCTATCCTGATAACCCCAAGCCAAAACACATACCATTGGCAGGCAGGCGGGCAGCAGGTACCTGAGCCCTTGGGTCCAGCTGCACTGGCTCCTGAGAAGTACTTCATTCACGTCTTTGCTAGCCAGAACTAAGGCTGTCTAGATTTAAAGGAAGCTGTTAAAGAGGAATGCAGAGAGCCCAGGAAGCAGCGTGTTAACTGGGAATGTGGTGCGAGCTTCGAAGCGGTTTCCTTTCAGGGGTTTGTGACACGGTTTAAGAATCTGGGGATTTCAGATCCGCTTACTACTTGAATTGCAGGGAGATAGAAAAGCAGTAGGGGAGACGTTGGGTAGGGCTTGTTATTAAACTTAGCTTTTTCAAAATAGATCCAAACAAAGTTAGCTCTAGCTGATGGAGCTTAGAATGTTTGTTGATAGACTTCTTTGCTATCAGAAAAAGAATAGTCAACAACAAGACAGCAAGCCATGTCATCCATCAAAACCCGCCACCTGTGTGGCTTGTTGTAAAACCCGATGTTCTTAATCCTTCCTCAAACCATTCTTGTACTGAACTATTCAAATAATGAAAATTGATGTTTGATATCTTGAAAGAATGAGCTAAATTATTGACTCATAGATAGACTGTCTGAAAAAGGAGGGGGAGGAAAGGAGGCTATTAGGTAATATGATATATTAACTACTCTGTAAAAGTGTTTCTAATTCCCATGCCAATAATAATATTATCATATGACTGGACTCAGGGGTTTTCTTATATAGGTCCATTGAGCCCTCTCTGCTGTCATCATATTTATACAGGATGTGCATGGCTTAGATGTCTCAAGTGGTTTGGATGTTTTGCTCTCATTTGTGTGACACTTGCTTATGTGACAGAAGAAGCATAAATGATTAAATGAACAACAGTTAACAAGCAACAAACCCCAGCAAGAACCACAGGAAAAAGATTTTGGTGTTTGACAATACTGAAAGCAGTCAGTTGCTTTGTAGAGGACATTAAGCCTGGATCAATTCTGAAAAATGAGAAACATTCATTTCTCAGTGCCCCATGAGCATTTTGGGTTTATCACAGACAGGCCTTACCTGTGCTCTATTCTACTGTTTCTGTTTTGCTTGGTTTGGTGATATTGTAAGTGAAGACAGGGCCTCACACACACTGAGCAAGCAATCGACTTCTGTTCTACATACCTAGTAATCACAAACCACATTCAATGTGTCCCTTCCTAAAACTCTGTAGCCTGAACTGGTTTTAACTTGTTGAAGTCTTGGTTCAGCCTTCCAAGTGCTGGGATTGCAGGCATGGGCCACAATTTATCTGACTTCTACATTCTGACCTGCCCTGGTTCTCTGATTCCAACTGAGCTAGAATCCTGTCTTCTCAGTCATAAATATGTTTTCCATAGTAAAATGGCCTCAAGAAGTTTGCTTCAGTAGAGCATATATCATTGAAAAAGCTACAGCCAACACACCAGTGATTCACCCTGCCTTCCTGAATAATTTTGAATAATTTAACTTCTTAACCACTGAATGTTCTCTGAAAGTAAAGTAGAATCTTGGATGTCTGGATAGGTGTGATCATCATAACAACAGCAAGGACAATGATTACTGCTTTGACTGTCACTTGTTAAACATCTGGTAGCCAAATAGGTAATGTGCACTTTTGACAGCTGATAATGGCTCCTTAGAGTGGTTATTCATCATCCAATTTAATAAATAGAGATAATGGATCTCAGAGTCTGTGTGTCTGAAAAAATGATGAAATTTGAATTTCAGTTACTATGATTCAGAATAAGGTTCTTTCCAATACATGGGCACAGGGGGAGGGGTGCAGGTTGATTATCCACGATCAGATAAAAGCATGACAGACTTATTTTGTCCTCTTCGGAGGGGTCTGAAGCCTGAGACAAATGTAATGTTGATGAACCCTCATTAACTCTACATGAACAGATGCAGGTCATAACTTGCAGAAATCCTGTAACACTGCTCCAAACAGGTATGGTTTAAATGAGGCCAGCAGGGCATGGTGACAAAAGTGGCCTTATTCATTGCCCAAAGGGCGGTCAAATTTGACTATTTTCATTGTGTAAGTTCTCTGCTGAGAAAATTTCTTTTGCCATGGAAACTTTAAAATAAATTTCTTCTAAAAAAGATCTATGTCAGTTTTATGTGTATGAGTGCTTTGACTGCATGTATGTGCACCATGTTTGTGACTGGTGTCCATGTAGGTCTGAAGGGGATGTCAGATCCCTTGGAGCTGGAGTTACAGATGGTTGTGAGCCATCATGCTGGTGCTGGGAATTGAACCCGTGTCCTCTGCAAGAGTAGCAAGGTGCTCTTAACTGCTGACCCATCTCCCCAATCCCAAATAAACTCTTTTTGTTATGGGAAGTCTTGGTAAGTTTCTTTTTAAACTAGATACCCAAGAGTCTCACAAATGCTGTGTTTAAATTATCACAAAAAGTATTTTTCAGTATTTCCTGTCAGTAATTGCAATGAAACCAGACTTACCAAATAGATAAGTATTTTGGTGCAGTTAATCCATCTGTGATCTAGTTTATTGACAGCCGTCTCTGTTGAGTTTTGGCATAATTTATCTGCAGTATTATTTAAGGATATCAGATGAGATCAAAGCATGTGTTTAGTTGTTTATCTCATAGAATAATGTGTCACTTGATGGGAAAATATTTAGAGAAAGGTCTTGCTATGATTTTTGTCACCGTGGGACTATCTTAAGAGTATAACTTCAAAATAAAATAGCAAGCCAGGAGTGGTGGTACTTTAATCCTAGCATGTGGGAGGCAAAGGTAGGTGGGATCACTGTGATTTTTTGAGTAAACCTTGTCTGCAAAAGTGAGTTCCTAGGTTCATTCAGGCCAGCCAGAGTTGCATAATAAAATCCTGTCTTTAAAAAAAGATAACAACTTCATCACTAGGTGATACGATTTTATATGGCCTTTCTTTTGTACAAGGTCTGGGGCAGTTGAAATCTTGATTGTCAGCTAGACAGGATTTGGAATCACCCAGAAGACACCTCTGGGTGTGTCGAGGGGGATGTTTTCAGAGAGTATTAATTGAGATCCACCCTGAGTGCAGATGGCACCATCTCATGATGTGGAATTCTGGCTGACTACAAGGAGGAAGTCAGTTGGGTACCAGCATTCACCTCTCTCTGCATCCCGAATGGATACAATATGACCAGCCACCTCATGTTCATACCACCATACCTGCTTACCATGAAGGATGGACGATTTACCAGCCTTCCTGAATGATTTGGAAGCAATAGACCCTCCTCCTTTAAGTCACCTTTGTCAGACATTTTGTCACATTGATGAGAAAAAAACTGATATATTGTTGTTGAGCAAAATGTTACACTGGTATTAGTATGTTGCTTTTGTAAACTGAAAAAAGATTTACTGTTCTTGATTTTCCTTTTTTTATAGAGAGGGTTCAAGTTCTGTGCAAGTCTTTATATACTTGTGGCTAAGTCAGAACTTTTTGAAAACTTTGGTTAGGTTGATTTGTCACCAAATATATATATATATACATATATATATGTGTATATATATCACATGGTAAGCATTTGGAGGCTTAGGCTTAGGTATGTATAGATTAAGCCCTCAACTGGCTAACCTGAGGCTGAAAATAATTCTGTTTTGGTTTATCGGAGGTCATGTAGGATAAACTGCCACCATATCTTTATCACCTATTAAAATTATAAAAGCAGTGTAGTAAATAGTTGAGCAGTGTTGTATTTATCACAGACTTCTAATTGTTGGAATTTTTCTTTATTATTCTAATGTCAATAAAACCAATTTTGTTGTAAATCTTACTAGCCAAAGTAGTTAGGCCTTTATTACTACAGAATATCGTAAGAATCAGAGGAATCCCTGAGTGAGTAGTCCTGAGTGAACGTGTGCTGTGGGCACGGCTGTGACCATGTGAAGGACCCCAAAGCTTCAGGCTGTGGAAGAGGGATGATAAAGCCTTCCTAGGGCCGGGGGGAGCAGTGGGGAGGTGAGAACCAAGTGAGAATGTTGACACTGCACGCAGAAAATGTCCACTGTAGAAGTCCCCACATATTTATAGCCTGAACATCACTCCCCTGAAGAGATGAGCCTTCAGGGAACTCGTGCTTTAGTGGGGGCAGTGGATGGATGCTCACTGGTATCTCAGCAGTAGGCTGATGGCACAGACATAGGAAACATGGAAGAGAATGTAATAATAAAATTATACACAGGGTAGAGTATAACTTAAAGGGAGAAATACAAAGCTAGGAGCTTGAAAGTTCTGGCTTCAGAAGGATGGATAAGATGAGAATATTTCTGGAATAGATGGTGAGAGAGCTGGGTAAAGCAGAGCTAACATCTTATAGTGAGGGGCATAGGTAGAGATGGGATGATTATAAAATGGGGGCTATGGGAAGAAACACCCATCTCACTCTACTGCCCTCTGACTGCCATCGTTCAAAGATGTTTTCCATTGTCTGAGCATTACCAGAGGCCAGGAGACAATGAGAGTCACTGATCTAGCCTTTGGAGGCCAGCCTTTTGGGAGCAGAAGATGAAGGGGTGAAGAGTCTGGTTAAACAGGGTCCATTCCCCTTGCCTCTATATCTGCTCCCATAATTAATGCAGCCAAGTCTGTGCCCTAATACCAGGAACATACAGCTTTCTGGCAGACACCGTATTGTTGATATTAATGCTACCAGTTTCATCACACTCTCAGCTAAATGCTGGGCTGTCAGTCACCATACCATTTAAGGTGATGAGGGTAGGAAGGAGGAAGGAGAGATAGAAAGTATTACCATAAAATGTAGCCACTATATTTTCTCCTTGATTGATCTTCACAAGACTTACCAAATAATCATAATTGCTTTTATTCAGCAGTCATTTGCCTCGACTTCTGCTGGCATCTCCCCTGATGGTTTTGATCAAATGATTGTGTCTCCCCTCAAGATTGTATGTTGAATCCCGACTGCCGTGTGATGATATCAGGAAGTAGTTAGGATTAGGTGAGGTTCTGGCGTGGCATTTCATAAACGGTATTGTCATTTCAAGAATGATGGAAGAGTGTATTTCAGCTCCATGCTTTCTGCTACATGATGATGCAACCAAAAGTCATCTGTCTTTCTGGATCAGGGCTCTCTATAGAACACGAGTATATACATTAGACCTCCAGCTTCTAGAACTCCAAGAAATGCAGTTCAGCTTCTAAGCCAGTTTGGCTCTGGTGCTCATTAGAGCAGCCGGAACTGAGCTATACACATGGACATAACCCTTTACCTGGGGGTGCTCCAAAATTCTTTTTTTGGTGGGATCTGGTATTGGGTGTTTTGTTCTAATTAGGTTGTAGTGTTCTTTTGACCTGGTCAGGAGGGTTTTAGAGGGTTCTAGTGAACGCCTGTCTTTCAGGCGTAGTCAGTTCTGTTCCAATTGTGTAGCACAATCTAATTTCCTCCTGGTAATTAAGTTCAATCATCCTGGACAGCAGAAGGACCTTCTTGCTCTGTCTGTTCATTCACAGCGTGAACATTTCAGAAGGGCCAAAGAACAACTTCAGAATTCATCAGAATGATGACTGTGTTTCCTGGTAGAAGTGTGCGTCCCTTGGCACTAAGGTTTCCATACCTATTACTGAGGTCAGAGACATGTGGGCCAAATATAGAATCCCTCTGAGTTGTGTACACAAAGTTTAAAACAATAAATCACCAGGTAGAATGATGAGAGGAAATGCTGGCAGCTCTTAAGCCTCTGTCCCTCGACCTACACATCCTGGCTGGGGAGGAGATAGGACCACACCGCGGTTTGAGATACATGCTGAACCCAGTCGACTGGCCCCAGCCTCACTTTGTGTGGTTTCTCAGCTATGTGCAGTAGCTGATCTTTTAGCGGTCATTCTACATTTCTATGAAGCTGGTTGGTTTGGGAAGCTAAAACTGGTAAACAGCACAAATGTATTATCTTCTTTGTTTAAGAGATTCCTTCTACAGGAAATCACTGGCAATAACAAAAGCATCTTGTAAATTCACGAATGGAAAACACTCTGGGCAGGGAAGGCAAACTGGTAAAACTGGTACCCAGAATGGACCTAACTATAAGGATACATGGAAACATTTCCTAACATGAAAGGGGTCTGTTGTAACTTACCTGCCTTTGGAGACCAGCTGAACCCCTGGAGAACTGTGTCATATCAGGGAGTTGGTGTTGGCTCACTGCTGACTGGTTGTAACTTATCTGCCTTTGGAGACCAGCTGAAACCCTGGAGAACTGTGTCATGTCAGGGAGTTGGTGTTGGCTCTTACTGCTGACTGGTTGCTCATTCATGAGTTGGGCAGCTCAGTAAGCTTTGGGGGGGCAGTGTGACCTTCATGGCAGCACTTACCTGGACCCATTAAGCAAACACTGGGTGAAGCGTCATGTATCCTTCTGATTGCTGAGAGTCCCCTCAGTACTGATCCTTCTGGGGGTGTCTTCACGCTTTATATCCACACTGGCAGTATAAGCCCTGTCTATTCAACCTTTTCACCAAGATTCTGATTTTGTTCCTGGCTTTTCCCTCACAAGCCCCCATGCTGTTAGCTCCTGACCATGATCAGCAAAGATCTAGAACTCAAGAATTTTCCTTTTCTTGTCAAGTAAATGATCAGATATACTTCTCAAAGTTCTGCCTTCAAGGGAGATTTACATCAACTAATGCTTTCCTATGATGCCCAAGCAAACACAGTACAACCCCAGTAGTTGCCAGGCCCAGGCATTTTCCTTTTGTCTTACCTGGTAACAGGGATCTGTAAGACATCATAGATGGGTCAAGGAAGAGAAAGCAAAACATGAGTGGGTACTGTGGGACTCCAAGCCTCCCATCTGTCCCTTCAGAACATCCTCGGCTCACCTGTGTAGACCAAGCCCATCCGTCCCTTCAGAACATGCTTGGCTCACCTGTGTAAACCATTTTCACTTAGAGTGCACAACCAATTTTAAGATTTTTGCTGTATCCTGTGGAACACCAAGTGAATATTATTCATTAAAATATCAACTACTTATTTTCAAGACCCAATTGATGCCAGGCACTTAAGGCTGAAGTCATATGATGACCCATGTTTTGTTTACCAGGGCAAGGAACAAGCCAGGAGCTGCATTTCAACTGGAAGAGGGTATGGCTTGTTGGAGGCTCATTGGCGGCACGGACTGGAAGTTCTCATCTGCAGGTTCCTCTCTAGAATAGGTGAGAACTGAGACAGGCTTTGGCAGATGAGCAGTCAGACAGAAAGTCATGGACCAACAAGATCAAGGAGATGCAGAGTGGAAGCAGGGGACTGAGCAGCTCGGTGTGATGGGTTAGGAGGTGACTACCATTGGCCTTAATCTCAGAGGAAGTTACTGATTACCTCTGGGGGGAGGAGTTGTTGTGTGTCTCTAAGGAAATACACTTGGGTGTCTTTTGGTTTCGTGTTTAGTCCTTCACCATAGAATTTTATATACATTTTTAAGTTAGAATTTTAATTGAATATATAACTAGTTACATATTGTATCATTTCTCATAATAGGGTCATCATTCTTTTTCTATCACTCCTCCAATTTGCCATCTCTAGGAAAATTGTCTTTTTTAGAATGGGTATTCTCTCTGTACATTTAGGTTATTCTTTCTCTCTGCTCTTACTTGAGTGCCCAGAGGCCCTGAAGTGAGAATTGGCTTTTGTTTGGCTATTTGATTTTCATCATTCTAATTTTGAACCTATTTAGATTCTTTGTCAAGTAACTTCCTAAGAAACGCTGTTTTACCTCCTCAGTTCGAGAGAGATATTAACGCAGACATCTCCCATCTGTTAACGTTTCTATTTCCTTTGTACATATGAAGGTATCTTGCCTAAGTTACATGATATATTCCATAGATAATGAGCCTTGTGTTTTTCTAAGTGCATGGTGTCTTTAAAACATGGGTGACTCAGTTGCTAAAATATTTACAGTTTAGTCAACATCCACAAACTTGAAGAATGGTCAGATGGTATCAACAGACCCAAATCTGAAACACTGTGAAAATGAGATTATTTTATACAGTGAAGCAGCATCCGCTGTGAGCCCTTGCATCCACGTTTAGAAATGAAAAGTTTTGTTTCCTGACAGGAGCAGGGCATGCTACCAAACAAAAGTGCCATCTGGGCCAGGATCCCAGAGAGAGGGGAAGGCAGAACAAATGGCAGATCAAGAGTTTGGATCAGGATGATGTTCCTTTGAATTCAAAGACTGTTCGGTGCTTGGATCTGTTTGTAGAAGGTGGAACATGATGATAGTGCCTGGGGGGTACACAGAGGAACGCCGTGTCACCAGAGGAGAAGGCAAAGGTGATTGAGTTTCAGAAGGAAACTGACCACGACACCAGAACTGGAATCCCCATATAAACACTCTGAGAAAATGCAAGGGATGTTCACCCATGGAGTAGGAGTGAGTCTGAGCCCCTCAGTGCTGAGGGCTTGTTATATTATCTGCATAACAGAGGAGAAGATGTGTTATTTTTCTGTTCACCTCCATCTTACACTTACACTCCATGCAATTGCACAGCTGCAAGCTGCAAAGCTGACCAACTCTCCTAAGGCTGCCCAAACGTCATTCAATCTCACAATATAACTGTAATGAGCATACTTTACATTAGAAGCAAGATGTTGGTCTAAGAGGAAGAGAGAGTTCTCTGGAATGTGAGTCAGGGGCTCTGCTTTCAAAACTAAATGGAGTGATGGTTAAGCATGCATCGTGTTCTTCAGGCAGCATCTAGAAATACTGAGTAAGCTTGAATTACCAGTTTTAAAATAGATGCTGGGCAAGGGAGTATCTGAGTAGTTAGTGCAGCTCTTTTAGCATCTGATGAACTATCTAGCCTTGTAACCAACAGTTCACTTAGAGGCTAGGAAAGGGAAGAAGAGGAAAATAATCTTCTGCCCTAATATCCTTGTTAAGGAAAAACCAGGATTCATCATTGCTATCTACTGGCTGTGCTATTATTTTTGTTTTACTAAATAGAAAGGCTTTAATTTTTTGGTCACCATATTAATGCTCTGTTTATCTAGGTTTGGAGCTCTGTAGATCAGTAGGCAACTGCAACCAAATCGAACAGGTTTTTTTTTGGTGCCTAAATGTCTGCTCATAAAGTTTAGGGGGTCTGGCCCACCTCTTCAGGCCATGTTGGTATCTGAGGGCCCTGCCACCACTGGGGCCATGCAGGTCTGGGTGGCCTACGCTGCCACCTGGGGCCATGATGATGTCTGGGCCTGAGCTGCTGCCAAGGGCCATGTCTCGGTCCATGTCCCTACAGTGGCCAGGGTCCGAGTTGATGTCCACAACTTCAAGGTCAGCCATCTGAGTCCATGTTGGTATTCATGGCCATGCTGTCGCCGAGACCAGGTTGATCTGGGTGGCCTGTGCTTCCAGCTGGGGCCACGGTGACATCCAGACCCAGCCTGCAGCTGAGGTCCATGTCTGGGTCCATGGCCCTGCTGCCGCCAGGGTCTATGTTCATATCTGGTTCCTGTTGCCTTCAAAGGACATTTGGATGCCTAGGGTCTGGGTTGCAACCCGTAGCCTTGTTGGTGTCTAAGAGTCTTGCTGCTGTGGGAGCCATGCTGATGTGTATGGTCTGTGCTGCCAACCAGGGCAATGGTATCATCCAGGCTCTACCTGCTGCTAGGGGCTATGTGTGGGTTCATGATCCTGGTACAGCTGGGATCATGTTACCTCAGGGGAGTGTAAAAACCATGCATGATGAAATCGCTGGCCCTGGCCCTTGCTGCACACTGCAGTAAGAGAGCTGGCCGCAATCCTCACAGGAGAGGTGGTTCCCTGCACTTGGGAGAGCTGGTTCCACCCCTTACCACGGGCAAGGGAGGGCTGGCCATGATGGCATGGGTGTAGGATGGCTGGCTCCAAACCATGCTGGAGGTGGGTGGCCCCAGTGTCCAGGGCTGAGCAGTTCAACTACCACCCAGGCCCTCATCCAGGGTCTTGGGTTGGTCCACCCTAACGTCTACCCTATCTATGACCTACTGGAGCATGAGAAGGGACTTGTCCTGTGGAATGATACCAGTAGGATTTCCATGACTCGGGTCTAGTGATGATGGTGCACAAGAAACCAGAGGCCTTGAACAAGATCTAACTCATGGAAATGGTCAGTTGCAAGTAAAGTGTGCAAGACCAAAGGGTACAGTGTGTGACACACAGAGGCTCCCAGCACCACTAAGACAAATGAAGAGGTGTTGGAGAGATGGGAAAGACAGAGCAGCAAAGTGTTTGTCTTTAAAAATTTTATTTGCGGAGGGGGCGAGTGCTGTCAGGGTGAAGGGCAAAAAAGGAGGGACTGGGAAATGGAGCGGAATTGGGGTGTATGGTGCAAAATCCCAAATAATCAATAAAGAAATAATGTTAGAAAAAGAATGGAATGTAATTGTCAGGACTTTAAGCAATGAAGAACAAAGGGAACCTTGCCATTATCTATAGCTTCCAGATGCTGAATACATTTCATATTCTGGCGCATGCGCGCGTGTGTGTATGTGTGTGTGTCTGTGTGTGGTGACTCAGAAGAATAGAATAGGTCTTGATACAAAGTCCAGGCTAGCTTTGAGCACCTGGACCTTGTACCTCTACTTCCAGATTATTGGGATCACAGAGTACACTACTATGCCCAGCTCAGAGTTTTTTTTAAAAAGTCTTTTTTTGACAAATTCAGGTACTTTTAAGCATTTTAGAAGAAGACAGAAAAGTCCAAACTCGACTTTTGCTTACAAAATGGTACACCACCGAGATTGCACTTATCCAAACTCACAAAGCTCTCCTTTTCCCTATTATATTTAGCCTTTTAGGTCCATTTCACATCTGCCCTGGGACTTTGCTTTTGCTCTCCTGTTTAGAACAGTTTTCATTCTGATTGAAAAGACTAGCTTCCTTTCTTTACATTTTCGGTCCTATGTCCATTGTAAATGATAATGGATTTTATAAACATATTTTTATACAAGTATATCATGTGCTATGACTATATTCACCTCCCTTGTCTCCCCTTTTACTTTCCTGCTAGCTCCCTTTCTTCTTCTTCACACTTTTACTTTAATGCCTATGAATGATTTTATAGACTTATATAAAATTTAGGACCAATAAGTGAGAGAAAATGCAATATTTATCTGTCTGAGCCTGGCTATTTTGCTTAACACAATAATCTCTACTTGTACCCAATATTTTGCTTTGATGCTGCTGGGGACTGAAGTTGTGGCCTTTTTGCATGGTAGATAAGTATTCTATCAGTGTGCTACATCTTTAACTCAAGAAAATTTATAGCTAAGAGATTTGTCAGTTGCTATCATTTGAATTACTACTTAATTGTTTAGGGCACAGGCTTGCATTTGTACTCTTTTTGAATTCCCGAAATGTGAAGGCTGGACCAGAGCGTCTTTATCTTGCTTGCATACATGAGTGTTGCCTGTTGTTTGTCTTGAGCTCAAACCTAGAAAATTGCCTCCATGCAATGAGTGAACAACAGTATTTATGGAATAAAAAATAAAATCCTTTCTGTATCTTTTCCCTTGAAAAGAATTTTGTCTCTAGGACTTATTTTCTTGGATATTAATGCTGTTACTCTTGCTTTATTTTTGCTAGCATTTGCTTGGTATGCCTCTTATTTTTAGTACCAAGATATTTTTTTAACTTCCTTTTGTTATCAACACCATTTGGTGAGATTAAAAACTAGGATAGAATAGAAATGGATAAGCTGGTTTTTGTTTTTTTAAAATGAGATTTAGATTTGTTTTCCTCATGCATAAATGATTTTAATTCAGTTTTAACAAGAAAAGTCTTGGTTTTTATGCAAAAAGAGTCATATCAGGTATTTTATGTTTCAGATAAATGTATAAAGTAACAACCAAATGTTATTAGAAATTAGTATTTTAGTATTTGTAATCTTCAATTCCTATTATGTTATTTTGTATGAGAAATTTTAGTCAAAGTGCTTGAAATATTAGCATTCTTTGAAAGACTATCTAAAAGGTTCATAAATATTTGAAATATCGCAGAAAGGCTGATCTCTAAAAGACAAAAAAACCTTATTAAAACAAAAAGTATTTATTTTGCCTTAAAAAATAGTATCTGTGAGGCCTGAGCCAGGAACCTCTACCAGAGCATGCTTGATTGAGCAACCTCAGCGGGACCAGGCATGAGCCAGTGACTTCTGTGGGACTGGGCCCAAGGCAGCAACCTTTTTTGGAGCAGGCCTGAGCTGGAGACATCTTTGGGAGCAGGCTCAAGTCAACCACCTCCACCTGACCAGGCTTGAGCTGGTGACCTCTGCTGGAGCATGGTCGAGCCAGTGACCTTTGCTGGAGCAGGCCTGAGCAAGCAACCTCCATGGGAGCAGGCACAAAGGATCTCTGAAATTGTAGAGCAACCTGTGGGATTGCAGAGTGAACTCTGGAAGGGCAGAGTGACCTCCTGGAACACTGAGTGACCTCCAGGGTGACTGGAATGGACTCCTCCTCAAAGACCAACCAGCTGAGTCTTGGATTCACTGGCACCTGGGAGACAATAAGAGGAAAACATGGGTAGACAAGGTAAGAACACACTCAACACCACAAAGAGCAACATGACACCAACAAAAACTAGTGGCACTTAAACAGCAAGTCTTGAACACCCCAATACAGATGAAACAGAAGAAAATGACCTAAAGAATAACTTTAGGAGAATGTTTGAGGCNCAATCAAACAGGTGAAAGAAATGATTCAAGACTTGAAAACTGAAATAGAGACAACAAAGAAAACACAAACTGAGGGAATTCAAGAAACAGAAAATATAGGAAAATGATCAGGAATCACAAATGCAAGCATAAACAACAGACTACAAGAGATGGAAGAGAGAATCTCAAGCATTGAAGATACTATAGAGGAAATAGACTCATCAGTCAAAGAAAACATTAAATCTAACAAAATCTTA
>LOJH01045351.1:0-13614 GCA_001685095.1 Ellobius talpinus
GGACAAAGGCCATGACATATCTGTGACTGATTGGTCAAGGTCTCTCTAGAGCATACGGGTCAGCATATGATTTGCGGCTGGAGCACGCCATACGTGATGACGAATGACACAAGATACGCCCTACACGCTATTCGGGATGATGCATGAGGAAGGCTAATTGCCACGTGGCAACAGCGGCGCCCTACACAGTTTTACCCATTTTTTCAGAGATAGCCTAAGTCATTGTTACTGTAGGCCACAGATTCATGAGCCTATGAACTGGGCAAAATGGAAATCAGTATTGTGGGCTAAGAGTAGCACAGCTTTTGGGTACCGCTTTTCTTGTTCCCCAAGTGAGTCATCACAATGTCAGGAAAGGTTGAGTTGGATGGCTTTCTGACAGTTTGAAATGCAGGAAAACTCATAGCTGTCAATTGTTTAAGTACTATTTGGGGGATTACAGGACTTTCTTGTCTTCTAAACAGTTGATTCAATATAGTTTTTCGAGCTTTCTAGTTGCTTAGTTTTCCTTAAGTGGAAGCAGATTTTTTCACTCTGTTCTGTGCTAACTTTAATATGTACAAGTTTAGTACTAGTCACTGACTTACTGAGCTCACAGCATTGCTGTGAACACTGTATATATGCTATTGACTCATTGACCCAGCACAATCAGTAGCATAGGCATTACCTTCTACCAGCATGTCACAAAAGAATAACTTGTTCAAGATGACACGGCTTACATTGTCAGGATTTGAGCCCATAGCTTGGCCCTAGAGTCTCATAGCAGGTTCTTCTTTCTAAAGAATAGAATTGTTAGAAAATCCTGGGGTTTCGGCTAGCATGTGAACAAGACTTTTTAGGAACAGGACAATGCTTCTCTCTTGATAAGATGGAAACAGCATGTTGAATTTTCCAGTAACATCTCCTATGGCAATCTGTGAATTCTATATTCATGGATGATGTGTTTCTTTAACATTCTCATAACTTAAAGGGAGATAGCTGGTATGGGTTAATAGTTGTCAAGGGTCCTGGAGAGATATCTCAGTAGGATGAGCCCTTTCTTATCATACAGAGGATACAGGTTTGTTTCCCTGCACTCACATGATGGCTCTAACCATCTGTAATTCCAGTTCCAGGGGATCTGATTTCCTCTCTGGCATTTAAGGTACATATGTGTAGCATGTAATACATGCATACATACATACATGCATGTATGCATACAGGCAAAACACTTCTTTTTTTAAAGTTTAGGGTTGGAGCTGGAGATATGACCCAGGGCTTAAGAGCACCGACTGCTCTTGCAAAGGACCCAGGTTCAATTCCCAGCACCCACATGGTAGCTCACACCTGTCTGTAACTCCAGTTCCAGGAAATCTGACTCCCTCACACAGACAAACTTGCGGGCAAAACACCAATGCACAAAAATAAATAAATAAATAAATAAATAAACAAACAAATAAATAAGTTTAGGGTCAAAAGGAAAGCACCATCCCTTTTTATTTAGGAGATAAATTGCTGGGCAATGACCAAGCAGGCTTTTTAGTTTTGCTCAGGAAAAGCATGTTCCAGCAAAAGAAATACAACATTTAAAAACTAAGCCAGGTGTTGTGTGTACACCTTCAATCTCAGCACTTGGGAGGCAGAGGTAGGTAGAGCTCTATAAGTTTGAGATCAGGTTGGTCTACATAGTGAGTTCTAGGCCAGTCAGGGCAATACAGTAAAACCCTGTGTCATTAATTATTATTATTATTATTATTATTATTATTATTATTATTATTATTATTTTGGTGATTTAAAGTATATACTTTACTGCAAATATCAGACCTTCATAGATAAAAATATATCTCCATTTTCCTCAAATTGTTTTGCAAGTTTCTTGATAGATTTTTGCATAAGCACAAAGTGTAAATGCAAGGCTCATTCTTTGCACTGTTCCAGGCTATGTAGATTGCTCTGACTCCCCAAACCAGGACCCCTTGAGTTGTCAGGCTGACCTTCAACAAACACTCCTTTTCTAAGGACTGGGGACTTCTGTTCTTCTGTTGGAGTAATTCTTCCTAGAGTTTATATAGAAAGGAAGGAGAAAGGAAAATGAGATGCACAAAATGGATAAATACTCATGAAAAATATTGAACATGAAATTTTTTCTGTTACTGTGAACATATTAACAAATTAATAGTCACATAGGGAAGGAAAGACTAAGAGTAACATGGTCAGTTAGCAATTGATTAGAGGCAGCACTGGCTATTCAAAAGCAAAAGTTTGCTTGCATTCTGCAGGAAACTCTTTTACGGTTATTGTTGGTTATTGGCATTTGCCTGAAGTTATCAAATAAGTAATAGGATTTTAAAAGTTTCTATACTTCTTGGCCTACTGGTTGTATTTTATTTTACCTTTACAAAAATCTCTTCAAATCCCACGTGTTGGCAGAGGCTGCTTGTTCATACCTGGCTGACCAGACTCGAAATAACCACACAGAAACTATATTAATTGCAATACTGTTTGGCCAATAGCTTAAGCATATTTCTGGCTAGCTCTTATGTCATAAATTAACCATTTCCATTATTTTATACTTTACCATGAGGCTCATGGTTTACTGGCAAGGTTCTGTCTCCTGCAGTGGCTACATGGTGTCCTACTGACTCTGCCTTCTTTCTCCTAGCATTCAGTTTATTTTCCTGCCTAGCTCCTTTCTGCCCATCATAGGCCTACGCAGCTTCTTTATTTATTAATCAATCAAATCAACACATATACAGAAGGACTTCCCACATCACCCAAGCAGTGAAGATTTTTAAATAAATGTGGGCATTTAGATAGATGTATTTAAATAAATGCTCAATGGGGAAGAATGAATACTACTTTGGGAAGACCTGAATTCAGTTCCTAGCACCCACACTGGGCAGCTCACAACCACCTGTGACTCCAGCTCAGGTGGGATCTGATGCTTTGTTCTGGACCCAAAGGCCACCTGTACTCATGTGAACATACTTACACATATACTTATTCATATACATATGAATGCAAGTATTTTTGAAATAAAAACATAATGTGTTAGAAATGGTGATATTCACTTGCAC
The DNA here is from genome assembly GCA_001685095.1 of Ellobius talpinus. NCBI lineage: Eukaryota > Metazoa > Chordata > Mammalia > Rodentia > Cricetidae > Ellobius > Ellobius talpinus. Next base: position 3,057 of record LOJH01045351.1, read on the forward strand.
TCCACTCACTGGAAGATGGAGAGTTCACATTCTTGAACCAGAAACAAGTTGAAGATTTGACAGGGACATTCAAACTCCTCTGTTTCCTTTTGTGGATTCCTCTACTTGACAGTCCTCGGGCAGCCAGCATCAATTTTCCGTAGCAGCTACTCTCCTCATTGCCATCAAAAGCACCCGAGGACTGGAAGCTTTGTTTGGCTCTTGGTTTTAAGGTTATGGTGAGAAAGGTGCAGGGAGCAGTTGTTCACATTGCGTCTGTAGTGGGGAGAGTGCTGGATGCTCAGCTAGCTTCCTTCTCTGTGTTCAGCCCAGGACCTCAGTCCAGGCAATGGTTCCACTCACAAGTGGGAGCATCTCCAGGGGAGGATATTCATTAGACTATGGTACCAAGACCGCCATCTTTTAGGATTAACTATTCATTTTTCCACATGGGGGTGTGGTCAGATCAACCCAAAGGCATTCCTGCTTGACAGACAGCCTCACTGAGGAGGGCCGGATTAGCAGATTAAGTTGTCTACTTTGAGTCTTAAGGAAAACTTTGCCTTTTGATGTTTTGTGTTTTTCTTTGTGGAGAATTGAGAGTGTGGATCTAGAGACTAGAGGCAGTCAGAGACTCGTTTTGCTTCTTGGCTTAGTGGTCTGATGCCAAGTATGTAGCAAGCAGTTCTCCAGGGAAGAAAGATGCTGACAATAGAATTTACAAACAGCAGAGTGAGCAGTTCTCTTTATTGGATATTTCTCATTGGTCATCCTCACAGGATGCTTCCCTGGTTTCATAGAACTCATCTTTAGAGCTCAGCCCAACTAGGGTTCTGCCTGCTGAGTGACCACAGCTCCTGGCAGGAATATCTGCTGGTGTTTGGCTTCTTGGCAGAGATGTCAGCCAGTCAGTGCCCTCATAGGAAGCAGGAAAGACTGATGGAATTCTCCTTATCAATGAAGAAAGTACTTTTCTGAATTAGACAGTGAAGAAAATTTCCTCAAATCAACATTTTCAAGGTTAAGATGCAGCATTTAGCTGCATCGCCATTTTCTCGAGAGCACTAGTGTGCTCTCTTCATTGGCGCTTTTCCAAACTATAAATATCTGGGGAAATAAATTAGTATTAGCATGCAAACAAAGGTCCAATAGTTGTAAAACTGCTCAATAACACAGGTAATATAAAATGATTAAAATGCAAACTTTGAGTATTTGTTTTTATATGATTTACTTAATCCTAAATTCCTATCATTTAGCTTTGGACAATAACTTTAACAACTAGCTTCCCCATGGTGCTAGGGAAAAGAGAACACAGCATTGGCTTCTGTGTTGTTCTCTTTAGCAAAGGGGTTCAGAACCCCAACTCTGGGAGTAAGTAAGTCTGAGATAAGACATGGAGCTGCCTCTCAAAACAAAATCTATCTCTGCAGGGAGTCACGTTGGACAACCACATTTAGAAACAGAGTCCTAGTCACATCCAATCACCATGGTTCACTGGGAGTCTTTGAAGGAGGAGCCCTGTTAGCGATAGGCTCTTTCTTCTCTGGTCTTGTTTGTATATATTGGTTCCTTTGGGACACCATGGGATCGACAATGGAAAGGGACTGACACAGGAGGGTTTTTTTTTGGTAGCACACCCTGGGACTCAGCTGCCTATTTTTATTACAGTTGGCACAGGGTGTGTTTGTTAGCACCACTATTATCCTACAGACTTTCAAAAACATCCAATTTCAGTTTCTAAGCATAAGTTAGGGGCAGAGGCCACCAAGGAAGCAGAACTGAGTGGGAAGGGCTTTGGGCTACTTAGCTGGAACCATGAGATCGTGAGCTTGTTGGCTGAGGCAGACTAATGACTCATGGGGAAAGTTCTCTCTATCAGCAGCCCACATTTCTGTGTCATTGCTTAATAATGCTCAAGGATGGAGCATCTTTGGCTCTTGTGTCAGTGAGGTGCTTATTCAATAAATGAAAAAGAATTATGGGTTTCCATAATTGTTAATACAAAGCCACCTAAAGTCAGAAGATATGAAATAGGATAATGTTTGCTTCTGTTTTCTCCAAGAGAGTATTTTCATTTTGAAAATATTCAGAGAAAGATACTTAGAGACTACCCGTTAGATAGTTTTCAATGTTGCTTAAAAAAATCCTCTTGCATGGCATCGGGCTTGATGGAACATGCTTTTGATTCCAGCATTTGTGAGGGAGACAGGTGGATCTCTGTTAGTTTGAGACAAGTTTTGTTCTACATAGAGAGTTCTAGGACATCCAGGGCTATTTAGACCCTGTCTCGAAAGAGAAATATTCGTGAATGTTTTCAGAAATATACCTGCTCCACTAGACCTGCAATCAGCACATAACGTCCCGTATCTGTCTCCTGACCATAATTCAGGAACTTTGGCTCCACAGGAGTATCAAGGTGTGAGATAGCCTGAGGGTGTTTTCATGGTCTGGGGGAATGATTCAATTAGTAAAGTGAGGACTTATTTTCCATTATCCAGCACTTACGTAAAAAAGTTGGCATAGCTGTACAAACACCTCTGGTTCAAAAGCTGGAAAAATGGAGACCACAGAGTTCTGAAGGCTCACTGGCCAATTATTGGAGCTGAATTGAGCTCCAAGTTCAATGAGGAACTATCTCAAAAAGTATAGTGAAGAGCAACACAGGAGGACAGCCAGCGTTGACCTCTGGCCGCAAGTGCACACCCACTCCACACACATGCAAACAAAAGGGAAGAAGAGTATATGGCAGACAGTAAGGAAACAAAACAGCGCCTTAGGCTGAGCGGTACCTGGACAGTGCGACTGAGCCGGTAATTTTAAAATTGCTTTTGAGGTCCCTGTGTAAAATCTTGGCTAGAGAAGTTACTGATGAAACTTGAAGTGCTTTGACTTGACTGAAAATTTTAAATTCCTTTTAAATCCCTGAAAAGTGCATTATAAAATACATATGTAAGGGGAAAGATTACAGGTTGCTGGGGAGCAGGGAGGCTACTGAGCTGTGAAATCAGATGAAAGGACCACAGAACCCCCAATTCTGTTACTGTTAATTATTTTGACATTTATTTTTTATTTTATTTATTTGACATTTGTCTTATTTATTTATGTAAATGTTAATTAACATTTCTTACCGAAAACTAAGGAGACTAATAGTCAGAGTAACACAAAACTAGGACAACTGGGGTACTATTAGGAGTCTAGCTGTCTGTCTGAGTGATCGCCAGGCTTACCATAAGCCTTAAGCACTCAGGTACCCCTGAGCTCTGCCGCAGTTACAGTCACAATAGGATGTGATTAGAGAGTGGCTTGCAGTTATTGCTTTCTTTTCTTTCTGTAGTGAATTTCCATTTAAAAGCATCCTTACTGCAGTGATTGCAGGCTTTGAAAGGCAGACGTCTAATGATAACTCTTGGGCATACAGAAGAGGGAGGAAGCAAAGGCTGACAATTGGTTTTGTGACGTTGCCAGTGTTCATGCTTAGGCAGTTGAATCTAGTTCTTTTTATTCCTGGGACAAGATCATCTGCATAAGGTTATGGTATGAAGGTCCCAGATGATGGAGAACACTCTGATATTTGTAGGTGGATGACGTGTAGGACAGATCAAATATAGGATACTGGGTACGATATGGGGAATACGGTTCAAGGATCACCATACCCGTTCCACAACAGCATCATTGCACAGAATATCACAGCATTTCTAAACTGAAGAAGCTGAAGTAAAAAGAGGGTGGACACTACCCTTTGACCTCTTGCAGAAGACAGGTCTGAAGAAGCACAAGAGATCTTACAGCTTTTCCTTGGATCTCATGGAGCTCCCCAGCCTGGCTTAAGACTTGCTACATAGCCAAAATTGACCTTGATCTTCTGATTCTCCTGCCTGCCCCTCCTAAGGCTGGGATTACAGGCGTACATCGCCATGCCAGGTAAGCATAGCTCCTTGAGAGCTTGAAGGTCAGTGCTGTCCCCTGAGTTTCTTCACAAACTGGCATCAAGTTTCAGCCAATCTGCTCAGAATCTCCATATACTCTGATGCTATTACTGGGGCCAAGAAGCAATGTAAGACAGTGCTAACAGGGACTCACAGTCTTCATTTAGTGCGGGGATTTGATCCGTTTCAGCCACAGCACTGTGCTTTCTAGTTTTCTTTCTGTTGCTGTGATACACACCATGGCAAAAAGCAACTGGGAAAGGAAAGGTATTGTTTAACTCTACAGTTTATAGTCCATCGTGAAGAGAAAGAAGTCAGGACAGGAACTCAAGGCAGGAACCGAAGCAGAAGCCATGGCGGAGAGATACCCACTGACCTGTTCCTCATGTCCTGCTCAGTCCACTTTCTTATACCATCCAGGACTACCTGCCTAAGGATGGTACTGCCCCCAGTAGCTGGATCCTCCCACATCAATCAACGATCAAGAAACAGCCTGCATGTGTATTCATAGGACAGTGATGGAGGGCCTCCCTCTCTTCTCAGCTGACTGCAGTTTGTAGCGTGCTGACAAATGTTGACCAGTTCTCCATGCTATGACAGAACTGTGGGCTCTCTCCCTTTGCTAGCTCTTTTCTACTTTAAGATAAACTTCAAATTTCTTTGGCCAAAGGGTAAAATCCTTCACGATCTGGCTTTGCCTTATTTATGCCCCTCGTCTGCACTCACATTAACCCATCCATTGTTTGTATCTATGCCCAAGCCTTACGAGGACTTCTAACTTTTATGTCCAGGTCAATCACGATCCCTTTGGACTGTAGAGTGTTTTTTTCTGGCATTTTTTGAGTGGAACTGGACTCTGCACCTGTGACTAACTGCCATGCTTGCCTTTCTTTAGGGAACTTCTGGCTACGTTTATACATAATGTGTGTGTATGTGTGTACATGTGAATATACATGTTCACGTGTGCACATACGCATACAGGTAACATGTTTGTGGATATGGAGGTCAGAGGTCAACATCAGATGTCTTTCTCAATTGCTTTTCTCCATTTTTTAAGGCCATCTTCTTTATTTAAGCAGGGTCCTACTGAACCTGGAACTTACGGATTTGGTGACTGGCTGACTAGTGAACTCAGTGATCCACCTGTCTCTGCCTCCCATACACCGTGATTACAGATGTGCGTTGCCATGCCTGGCTTTTATATGGGTGCTGTTCCTTATACTTGCATGGCAGGCACTCACTAACTGGACCATTTTCCCACCCTCCCCACTCTCTTATGTACCATGTCTGAGCTTCCTGAGAACCCATCATGATTGAGCATCTCTAGTGAAGTGCCCGGAATGTGGTAGTTCCTGAATTGGGATTTAAGTGAAATTTCTGACATTACCTGGTATTAAAATTAATGTCCAATAACTGGGATGGGCATTGTCATTAAACAACACTCCTAAAGAAAGCAGAACATTAAATGTGCCCACTGACCCGTGAGAGAGAAGATAGGCAAGAAAACAGGCTTCTTGTTTCTTGTGAAGGCAGAGTGCTAGGACTCTGACCAGGCGTGACTCAGCTGTGGCCAAAGCTGTGAAAAAGGACAAGCAGAAAGGGAGTATTCAAAAGGAAAGCTATCATCAAACAAACAGTAAGGGAGTGCAATTCAGAGAGAAACGCGGTCTGCCAATGCATCTGGCTCCAGCACAAATAAATACACAGAAAGAAGACATTATATGAAAAAAAGAACCTTTTTTTGGCTCAGAAGTTAGGAATGATGATTCATAACTTTTGAATTATGAAATAAAGTCAGAAAATCAATGGCTTAGTAGCAAAGAATGTACAACTTATTATGGAGTACTTTTAACTCAAGAAGCATGGCATTTCAAGTCAGTATAATAGTATATGGGTTGGTGGGATCAAAGGAAATATTGGTATCTGGAATTCTTTCTACATTATCAACAGTACATGTCAGTGCTTACCAGCAGCCTGAGATGTATCAAGGGGCACTGCCTTTCTGTTTCTGCTCCTAAGGTGGTGTTGATTTATAGGTTTGCTAGGTTGCATAAGGGCAACAGCAATTGGAGGTTATATGGTGCTGTGCCCAGAAGCTCCACCCAGATGCCAAAGGATTAATGATGAAAAAGCCCAAGGGTACAGAACTGAATGACACTGAGCATGGTTTTTACAAAACTCAATGGTAATGTGAGAATGGCATATTAACAAAAAAGCCCATTCAGGATTGTCATGAGCTCAGAACCCAGACAGCATTACATCTTCTCATCATTACCCTTTTGAAGGGCCTAGCAAGTCACTTTCCAAGCAGAGTTGTGTTTGGTTTGCAGATTCTTAATGGGCCTGGTTTTACAATGAGCAAGGGTCAGACTCAGTGAAAGGCATTTGCTTCTAGGAGATTCAGGCTGGTGGTCAGAATAGTGGCTGTTTTGTAAACACCTGGGAGACCACTCTTCCCGCACCCCCTTGCCCCCCAGTTTCCTCTGGGTCATTCTCTCTTCCTGGTCTGACATATTCCCTCATCTAGTATCATCTGAGTGTGTCCCACCTCAGAACACTTCAGTGCACAGATGGGTTAGTATGGGACAAAGACATCCCAAGCCGCTCATGTTATCTTTGAACCCAAGCCATCCCTATCTGTTGTGTGGGAGGTCCTTCTGTTTGTGAGTTGCTTTCCTTGGTTAATGAATAAAGAAACTTCATTGGCCTGTTGATAGGGCAGAACTTAGGTAGGTGGGGAAGATGGAACTGGATTCTGGGAGGAAGAAGGTGGAGTCAGAAAGATGCACCATGGATCCACTGCCAGAGATAGACATGCTGAAACTTTGCTGGTAGGCCACAACCTCATGGTGATATACAGATTAAAAGAGAAGGGTTAAATTAATATGTAAGAGTTAACCAATAAGATAGAGCTAATGGGCCAAGCAGTGTTTTAAATAATACAGTTTCTGTGTGGTTATTTCAGGCTAAGCTAGCTGGGCGGTCGGAATGAACAAGCGGGCCCTCCCTCCAACATATCTGTACAATTTCTCCAAAGAGCTTGTGTTTCTCCATGGTTCTGTTGTGCCCTGGATAATGTGAGGGAATCTGTTGAGAGGAGAGAGAGAGAGAGAAAGATAGAGAGAGAGAGAGAGAGAGCCTGCACAACTGTAGTCTTGGCTGTGATTCACTGAAAATACTGTCCTCTGATTGATAAACAGATTCTCAGACAGCTCTCTTACCTTCTAAGTATGCAAACATCAAGACTTTATTCCTGGAGTATATTAATTATCTTGTGCATTTGGTGGTTAGATGTACATAGCCCAGCTCCAGCTACATATGACACAGATTATTACTCAGTCTCTATGCCTTTTTCCTTGTCTAAAATGTAGAGGTCATACCTGTAATATCTACTTTGTGGAGTTATTGAGGACATTAAATGAATCAATGCATATAAAGTGCTTAAGTGTTAAATAGTATTATTTTTAAATCCCTTTTGATATCCACAAGTTCTCAAATCGTCAATCTTACAGTCAGGTGCAAAGCCTAGAGATAGAGCCAGAAGAGACATGATGGCTCAGTTGACCAGCTGCTCATTTTAAAGACAAGAAGACTAAAGTGCATCAAAGAGAGGTCTTTCCTCAAAGTCATTTGTCAGGGAGGAATGGAAGGAAACTATCTCGCACAGGCAACTTTCCACGTGAGGCAACTTTTCAGAGGCCATGGTTGTTGGGCAATGAAGAAATGCTTTCTAAGTTAGTCCTGCTTGCTTATGCTTTATCAGTGAGTATAAATTGAAGGACTTTAAGAATACAATGTTTGTCAGTCTTGATGGCTCACATCTACAATATCAGTACTTGAGAAGTTGAGACAAGAAGATCACTGAGAGATCAAGACCAGCATGGGTACCATAGTGAGTTCTAGTCCAGCCTAAAATACGTAGTAAATTCTAGGCCAGTCTGGGCTAGAAAATGGGATCCTTTCTTTAAAAAACAAAAAACAAACAAAAAAAACAAAGTAAAGCAAAACAAAAGCTCTATTACCAAATATGCAAGCATTCAGGAGGCTGAGGCACAAGGATCATGAGTTCAGATCCAGCCTGGGAAATGGAGAGAGACACTGTTTCAAAAAATATAGCCACCCTGTATTGCTGCGTGTACTTTGCGTGTAATTGTCCCCCATAAACTTATAAGGATTGGCAAAATTAGGTGTGACTTTGTTGCAATAGATATGGCCTTGTTAGAGGAAATGTGTCACTGTGGGGGTGGGTTTTGAGATCTCCTATGCTCAAACTATTCTCAGTGTGACAGTTCACTTCCTATTGTCTGTGGATCAAGATGTAGACCTCTCCGCTCTCTTTCCAGCACCATGTCTGCCTGTATCACCCTAATTAAATATTTTCCTTTATAAGAGATGCTGTAGTTATGCTACCACTTCACGGCAATAGAAACTTTAAGTAGTTGGTACCAGGGACTGGGATATTGTTGTGAGAGGCTGGATCTTGTTTTTGTTTGGAGGAATATTAACTGTGGGACTGTGGATTAGGAAAGCAGTTGAATGCTTTGTGAGGCATAATGGGCCACCCTAGTAGGAACATGGAAGACATGCTGAGCTGTGGTACTGAGGGTTATTTGAACTGTGGGGTCTGGTTCAAGAGGTTTCAGAGGAAAAGAATGTTAGCATGTGGCCTAGATATTGTTCTAGTGATATTTTGGTGAAGAATTTGGCTGCTTTTGCCTTTGTCTGAAAGGTTTGCCTGAGCCTAAAGTGCAGAGTTTGGAATTAGTTCCATTGGCAGAGGAAATCTCTGTCAAGTGGTTATTAGTGGTAACTCTAGTGAAGACTTATAATGAAAAGGAGTAAAGTTAGAAAGGAAAATTACAAAATGTGCAATTAGAAAAGAAAGAGAGCACTAGGGAGTGGAATGGAGCTAAGTCCTGGGTTCAAGGAGATAAACAGACTAGGAAATGGAATAAAGGGAATGGTGACCTCAGGGAAAGAACCCACCCAGCTGAAATTCCAATTTGTGAAAGGGGATTAAAGAAAAACTCAGAGCCAGGTATAGTGGTGCACACCTTTAATCCCAGCACTTCAGAGACAGAGGCAGGCAGATCTCTGTATTTGAGGCCAGCTTTGTCTATAAAGCAAGTTCCAGAATAGCCAGGCTTAGGCAGTAAAGGAAACCACTGAAAACAGGAAACTGATGAAGACGTAACTGAAAGATCTCTGAGTTCAAGGCTAGTTTGGTCTACAGATCCAGTTTCAGGATAGCCAAGTTTAGGCAGTAAAAGGAAACCATCAAAACCCACAAGTTAGCTAAGATGTTATAGTACAAGGGGGCCATGTTCCAGCCCCAGCAAGCAGCAGAACTTGGCAGTTTTGTTCATGTGGTTCTGGCTTTAGAATCAAGGATAGAAGAACAGAACCATGGAATGAATATTCATCCACAACTAAGGGAAGCCACTGAGGCCAGGCTGTGTCAGGGCTGTCCCTGAATGGAGGCCCAGAGAAGCCATTGTGTGACACTGTGAAGGAGATGCCTGGAAGATGTTAGTTAGAGACGCCAAAGAAAGCTGCTAACAAGGAGTGGAGCCAGCCCAAGAGAAAGAAGTATTTTGCAATCAACAAAGCTGAAAGGAGTTTGAGATCTGAAGAGTGTTTTGACATCAGACATGGAGATACAGATTTTGAAGTTTGTCTGCTGCTTTTCTGTCTTGCTTTGGTCCAGTATTTTCTTGCTGTGCTCTCTTCCCTATGTTTTGGAATGGTAATGTATATCCTGAGGCATTATGTATTGGAATTATGTGATATGTTTTTGATTTTATAGGAGATTACAGTAAAGAGATTGCATGAATCTCAGAAGAGACTTTGAACTTTGGCTTTAAAACATTGTTGAGACTGTGATAGACTATGGGGACTTTGAAAGTTGGACTAAATGCATTTTGCATTATGATATTTTTACAAGCTATGGGGGCCAGGGAGTGAAATGTGGTATTTGGATGTAATTGACCCCCATAAGCTCATAGGTAATGGTACAATTAGGAGGTGTGGCTTTGTTGTAATAGGTACAGCCTTATTGGAGGAAGTGTGTCACTGTGGGGATGGACTTTGAGGTCTCCTATGCTTAAGCGATGCCTGGTGTCACAGTTCACTTCCTGTTGCCTGTGGGTCAAGATGTAGAACTCTCAGCTCCCTCTCTAGTGCCATGTCTCCCTGCACAGCTCCATGTTCCGCCATGAGGATAACAGACTAAGCCTCTGAAACTGTAAGCCACCCCAGTGAAATGTTTCCCTTGATAAGACTTTCTGTGGTGTGGAATACTTATTTAGCTATGTAAAGGTGTGTTGCATTTGTTTAATTATGTAAAGATGTGTTGCTGTTTTACCTTGCCTGCATAAGGCACCTGATTTGTCTAATAAAAAGCCGAATGACCAATAGCAAGGGAGGAGGCATAGGCAGGACTTACCAGCAGGGAGAGTAAGTAGGAGGAGGAATTTAGACTCCAGTGAGAAAGAAAAGGGATGCCAGGGAGATGACAGGAGCCAGACAGAGACAGACACAGAGGAATCAGGAAAGCAGGACATACAGAATAAAAGAAAGCTTTAAAAAGCCCTGAGGTAAAATGTAGATGAATAGAAACAGGCTAAATTAAGTTAAAAGAGCTAGTGGGACAA
>LOJH01045352.1:0-13614 GCA_001685095.1 Ellobius talpinus
CACACACACACACACAGCCCTAGGGATCAGTCTCTGCTTGCCCCTTTCCTCTTCCAATAAACTTCCTAAGTTGTGAGCCCCATTGCATGGTGGGACTCCTTCCCACCATTTCATTTTTAAATTTTAACAGGCAGGACGCTCATCCCCCAGCCCACAGCCCTCCATAGAAAGGACCTCCATAGAAACCTCCACAGCTCCAGGTTCTCAGCCCTCTGCTGTCTCCCACCTGTCCTCCTAGGCGTGTCCCTCTGCTTCTGTACTCCACACACCTCTACATGCTTAGTGTCAGGAATGCACACCCTCCTTTAGAGTTGATCCTCAGAGGAGAAAGCACACAGCAAATGGACAAATTCTGAAATCCAAACATCACCGTTCCTTCCCATTTTACTTCACACACAGTAATTTTATTGCCGCCCAATTCCCTTTACTACTTGAAAAGAGACCAATCAGAAAATGGAGGGCTTTTTTTTGCATGTATTTAGATAATTAAGTGATTTGTCTTTACTACTGACTTTGGTAATTTCAAGTACACAGATTAATATATCGGGATATTATATGCTATTGTTTTGTACTAGAAAGCTATTGCTGAAGATGATTAAGAACTCTAAATGAGGCTCATGAGCCAAAACACATACAGATAGACAGGGATAAAAAGAAGGTCTGCGGCTTGGAGGACACCCTAGCCAGCAAAGGAAGGCGGGAGAGGCCAGTAGTCATGGAAGGTTATAGAAAAATGCGCAGCTAGGACAAGCCATGAGCCTGAGGGCAGGTGGGCACACGGGGACTTCTGGAGAGTCACTGCTTGGCCATCAGGAGAGACAGACATCAGGGAAGAAACAGTGAGTTGAAAGAACAAGGTTGCAGGGAAACTGAGGCTGGCAGTCACTGAGTGGTAGGTTTTGAGTAGTCATAAGATTTTCGGTAAAACATAGAAAGCAACTCAGAAATGAATGGGTAATTGGTACTCTTTCTAGCTGCAGGATGGGGCATCGTCCCAACAGGAAAATGACAAGTTTTCTAGGACCTGTCCATGGCCAGCAGCACACCGCCCCCATGGGGCATCAAGGAAGCCCAACTCTGCACCGAGGGTATGAGGGTAGGCAAGGGTCTCTCCTCCTAGAGAGAGACCCACAGCTACTCTTCAAATCCCCTCCTACTGCAATGCCATGTGACCCATGCTCTCTTCTGGATGGTTTCATACCCATACAATGACACATGGCTCCATGTGGGTCTGAAAGGTGGCCTTTCTCAGGGGAGGGTTGGAGCAGATTCTTTATGCCTCCTGGACTTTCTTCACGCCTCCTTGGCCGACAGCACCCTAGTCCCAACTCTGGACTCAAAGTGGGAACCCCCATATGCACCCACACTCTCAGGCTTAACGATGCAGCTCGCATCCTGCCTCCTCTAGTGCTTCCCACCTGTTCCGCTGTGAATCACTTCATTCATTCATTTGAGAAATGCTTTCTGAACCCTTCCAAGTGTCCAGAACCAGGATTCGCCATCAGAAAGTCAAAAGCAAACTAGAGACAGTTTGTGTCTTCTTCGAGTCAGCCTGACACTACGGTTGGATACAAATAAATAAGCAATTAAATGTAGCATAATGAGAGAGGAACTGTGTAATCAGGGCTGTGTAATTAGTTTCATAATAAATCGGGCATTGAACAGCATCCCGATTTTGCATTCACTTTGGGAGCTTCTAGCTTCATCAACCCCATTAGCATGCAGCTTCTTGAAGACAGGGACTATGTCCTAACCCAAGCATCATTGCTGTCAGACTCAGCCACACAAAGCCTGTGCTTGACATTCTCCTTGTCATTTATTTACATCGGTATTTTATACATCATGCTGTGAGACGCATATATGTAAGGAAATGATAGGCCACAATTAACAACGCATATACTGATCATCTACCATAGTGGGGTGTGTGTGCGTGTGTGTGTGTGTGCTGTGCGCGCGTGCGTGCACACATGCATGCGTGGGCACACAAGTTCGTACAAGTACCTCTTCTGTGTGTGAAAATTTTAGCACGTTTCAAAATTGGGCAATTTAGGTTTTTGTTATTAAATTATGTCTGTTACTTTTGGTTTCAAGTTATATAACAAAACAATAGCAAAGTGGACATAAAGACCAACAGAATATTGGCAGAGAACCCTAAAATAAATACAACTGTATACGGTCAAGTAATATTCAACAAGTCACCTAAGCTATTCAATGGCAAAAGGACAGAATCTCCAGATAATGGTGAGGAAAAAAATTCACTCATGAAAGAAGAAAACTGACAGAGGAGAAGGCCATGAAGACCAGCTCAATTAGATCAGGGATCTAAGCAGAGATCTGAAACTTTAAAATCAGAAGACAGACCGGTAAATTCCTTGGTACTGTCTGAGACAATGAATTGGGGGTTTTGCTCGTTTGTTCTTACTATCACATCAAAGTCCTCAGGCAACCAAAAATAAACCCGGGGCACCCCTAGCACCCCACCAAGCTGAAACCCACATAGCAAAGGAAAGAAGTGTCAAATGAAAAGGCAGCTGTCAAACAAAGAGGAGACCATTGCAAACCGTAGTTCTGAGCGTTTCATACCTAGTTGTGGATTTTATCTGAAGACTTTCGAAAGAAAAGGACACAGACACCTGCGGGAAATTCAAACCATAAGCATGCAATGAAGTTTGAGAAGTCTGAGTACTTGTTGCTTACCTGGCGCCTGTCACCCCAAACGATAGCACAAGAGACACAGGCCACGGACTCATGGGTGACTCACTCCTAAAGCCTGTGATCAACTGGATGAACACATGGGGCCTGAGGAGCAAGGACAAGGGCTCTGACTGGGCAGAGTGTACAGCTGATGAACAGCATGGCATTCACAGGAGCCAACAGCTTGACCACAAGTCATTCACGGTTCGGGATTCAGAGGTTGGCATACTCAACCAATCCCTCGCCCTTCCCACCAACTCCAGATGCTCTGTCTCTTGTGTTTTAAGGGATTTTCTATTTGAAGGACATTTTGTCTGTCCACTTATCACAATGAAGTTGACAGAAGGCAGGCGTGAGAGGGACAGCAGCATCCATTCAGTATGTCCTGTGTATTTCATGTTCCAGAAACTTCATGAACATCCCCTATAGTAATCGATGTTCAAGTGATGTGCTGGGACCTGGGACTCCCATTGATTTCCTCATCCTGGGCTTCACCTCAAAGCCTTTGCTACTATTAATAATAGACTTAGTGTTTTTAAAGATTCAATTTAATTTATGTGTATGTGTATATGTGTGCGTGACATGTACACAGATACCCACAGAGGTCAGAAGATGGCAGTTGGATTCTCTGGAGCTGCAATTACAGGCAACTGTTTCCCTAGGTGCTGGGAACCAAACCAGTGCGCTCTGGAAAAGCAGGAAGTGCTTTCAACCCTATCACCATCAATCCCATCTTTGCTGCAGATCTGGGCCCCCAGCTCATCTTGTGTTCCCTAGCCCTCTACCTGGAAAGTCTACTGTCATAGCAAGATCCACACGCACTTTGTGACAAGCCCGTGAAATCTCCCCATCACAGGGACACAGAGATGGCAGCTTGGTTCCTTTCTTTGCTGTGTGGCAGTGATAAGAAGCATTCTGCGCATTTCTCCATCCTTTAGAAATATGACCCTTGATGCTTGCTAATGGGGTCCCCCATCCCCCACACTGCTTGATTTATTTTAAAGGGTATGTTCTTTTCTTTCACAATGAGCAGGAGTGCTTTAAAGTACTCAATTTCTATCTGTACTGTTAGGATTAAGCTAAATCTATGGAGATTGCCTTGACAGGGAACTTTCTAGGATCTTCTCTATAGGCATAGGTAAATGGGCATTGTTGACTCTGTGGTTCATGAATGATGGCAATGCCCCCCTCTCCCAGTGACACTCCTTTGTATGTAGGTACACATATACATGTATGTGCATGCATGTGCTAGCCAAACGCCAACCTTAGGTGTCATTCCTCAGAAGCCATCCGCTTTAGGTTTTTAAGAGGGTCTTTCACTGATCTGGGACTTGCTCAGTAGGCTAGACTGTGTGGCCAATGAGCCCCAGGGACCATTCTTTCTCTGCCTCCTCAACACTGGGCTTATACGCACACACCAGCACACTTGCCTTCTCCTGTGGGCTCTGGAGTTCAAGCTCAGGTCTTCCTGCTTGCACATCAAGCGCTTCACCCACCGAGCTCTCTCGGGCTCCTGATCAGCTTTCCTAAGGACATCACTGTTCATTGCTCAGTATCCAAAACCACCATACCCAGATTCCTCTCCTGCCCAACAGTAAGCCCAGGACTGGGCATCCACAGATGCCCAATGGGTTCCAGGCAATTAGCACCGCTCCAAGGACCCCAGTTTCCCCACTATAAATTCCTATGACCTGCTGAGGGACGTCTACAATTAGGTCTATGTGCAAAGCTGAAGGCAAAGAACATAAAAGAACTGTAAAAAATGACCAGCAAGGCTAGATTCTGAGAGATGCCCACAAGCTCCAGGCATTCTCTTAGGGATGCTAAACATCCTGGGACAAGTGCAGTTTAGGAGGACATGGAGGAATTTAAGGGATCATCCCCTTTACTGCCAACAAGACAGACTGCCTCATAAAAAAAAATGCTAGGTTTAAGAGATGTCTTGCAGGAAGGCTGGGACTTTTTGGATGCAAGCATCAAAGCCAGAAGGAACATGAGAACCAAACTCCTGAAGAAGGAAGATCTGGGCAGAGACACAAGTGGGTAGTTGTTTAGGATGGCATAAGACCACCAAATTCTTGCCCTCTGTCAGACAGAAGCAACAAACTAGAATACCCAAAAGAGAGAGTCCCAGGGATGTGAACAATGTATCAAAAAAGACAATGAGTAGATAAACAAAATTATTCTCTACTATAATTGGGCAGAGCATGGAAATCAGTAAACCCTTTCTGGGTAGTCTCCTTTTATTTCAGTAATTAGTAGGTTTCTAGAGAAATGCTTAGGTGTTAGAGCCCAGAGAGGCCCAGGAGACAAAGCTTGGGGTTTCATTTAGCACCGCAACCCCACACACACACATACACACACAAGGCTTGCAGCACCCAGGAAAGCTTCCCCTAACTGTGAGACAATAGGCAGTCACTGAAGACTTCTGAGCAGAAGAATTGCCGGGGCAAAGTCATTAAGGCAATTAATCTGAGGGCTGGTGTCGATGGTGACTTGGGAGTGGGGCAGAGACACGGCAATAACTCACACAGGAGCAATTCGATGGAGAAAATGAAAGAAAGGTGGATTGAGTGCCAGCGTGCTCACATTTGTCATGCCGGACCATCCCACAGTGATCCTCCCACAATGCCGCGGGGCCCACTGCAGCCCCTGCACATTGCTGGGGTGGGTGTCGGGGGTGGTCCTCCCACAGGCATGATCACAGATAAAGGTCTCCAAGATCACACTGCGTTTGACATTTCGTTTGTTTTATTAAAGCACAATAAATCCTGTTCCGTAGTGCTGCCAAAATACAATCGGTGCATGGGGGCCATCGTCGTAAGGTAAAGGAGAAAGATCCCAGGAGTAACGGGAAAGAAACACTGTTATCCTGTTCACACTTGTCCTGTCCCTTTCTGCACCCCATGTCTGAGCGTGTGTTTCTCAAAACCCTCAGTCTTTGGACGACAACCTCCACCACCTCTCCCAGCCTGTGCCAGTTAGACCCTGGACTAGGAAAGAAGCCAGGGGCAGCTGGGGTAGGTCTGTCAGAGGAGAGGTCAGCCACACAGTAGGGGCTCCACTAACACCTCGGGGAGTCACCAGGTCTGCTAAAAATCTGTCAGAATCGTCCACATTTCCAATTAGAAGAAACATTTGGGGGAGTACGGGGCACCTCGCTTTTTCTTCTCCTTGTGAATTATATGTATGATCAACTCTCTTTCCAAGTGGAGCCTCTCAGGATTAACGTCATATTTTTAAGTAGTTAGTAGACAGATATCCATCTTTCTTTGGTGTCCTCCAGGATTTACATCGTGAGCCCCAAAGACTTCAAGCAAAACCCCTTAAATTTGCAAGGCAAGGCAGCTGACAAGAGGTTGATTGGCTTTTGAGCAGGAACTAGAAAACAAGCCAATCTCAGCAAACAGCCAGGTGTGGGGCTTTGCAGCTGTTGTCTCGGCCCTGAGGAAGCTAAGGCAGAAGGATTGCTATGAATTCAAGTCCAGCCTGGGTCACACAGTGAGTGCCTAGACATCTTGGTTTAGAAAGATGGCTCCATAGTTAAGAGCACACATTGCTTGTGCAAGGACCAGAGTTTGATTCCCAGCACCTATATCCAGGGGCCCTGATGCCCTGGCCTTCGAGAATATTTGACCCATGTGCACATACCCACACAGACACACGGACACACACATACACAATAGATAAAAAGTAAATACTAAAAATAAAAAATATAAACAATAAAAATAATTTTAAAGTATTAAAAATACAATAAGCAAGTAACAGAATACGAGGAGGAAGATGGAAAGAGAAATGGCATAAACACACATATATATGTGTATATATGCTTTTCAAGACAGGGTTTCTCTGTGTAGCCTTGGTCACCCTGGAACTCACTCTGGAGACACCAGGCTGGCCTCAAACTCGCAGAGATCCACCTGCCTCTGCCTCCAGAGTACTGGGGATGAAAGGCATGCACTACCACTGTCCAGTATATAATTATATTTTAATTAAAATATATTTTAAAATGTTTAAAACCATCGGAAGAAGCTGCCCAGATTTTTGGCAAGCCTCTTGTTTTATCTTTTCATTGCCCAAATTTTGGAGAGATGGAATTTATTATGTAGATCAGGCTACAGGCCTGAGAGAATTATCATACTTCCTGATTCTCAGGTGCAGTCAATTAAAGATGCAACTTCTATTTATTAGCAGCTTTTCAGAAGAAAAAAAAGAGAGATCAGTTAAAAGCATCCATCAATTACACTCGGCATTCGGCAGTCAGAAATACTCACAGGTGAAAAATATGCCCGTATCACCGAGAAATATGGTATTTTAACTCAAAGGCCATCATCAATTAATCACTTTAAAGGACTTAAACAAAATGGATTCTCTAGGACGGAGGACATCACAAAAACAAAGCAGGTGAGTACATCTCAGATATCCAAGGGAAATATCAGGACTTCTAGAAGCCCTGTTTATAAAACAGGAAGCCTCTCCGGACAGAAAAGGTGCTGATCTCGGCCCTCGTCTGATCCGAGGTCGACAGTGAGGGTTTGTGGGCTAAAGATGTGCTTACTGCATCCCGCAGATCTTGACACATCTGGTGACATATGGCCTGAACATAGGAGACTCATTCAGGTCCACCCCAGTCCACAACTCTCTCCCAGCATTCCTGCCCAGCCCCCAGGGCACCCCATCATTGCTCCCAGGCAGCTCTGTCCCCAATGCCCCCTATATTCTTCATCAACTCCCACAATAGAGATTGGAGCCTGACTCGCACAGCCCAAACCAAAGGCAGCTGCTTCTGCCGAGCGAGGTAGCACGTGACCTCTCGTGAGCCATTGTGTCAGGCCACAGCCGGCCCATCCCAAGGACCGTGGACAGGTAACTGGGAGAAGGGGATTTCAGAAAGGAAGGACCCATCCAGTGCTGGCCAGGCAGTGGACGGTGGTGGGACAACCAATCTCCCACCACCACCAAGACTTCTGCGGTTATCGCAGGTCAAGAGGGAGCCCCCGTGTAGTGAGAAAAGTTGTTAACGTGGAACACAAGAACCACAAGAAATGTCTGGCTCCCTTGGGACCCAAAGCAAGCAAACCGCCGACCTCATTTTCTTTCACTCCTCCGATAGAGCACTTCTCTGGCCTCAATTGTTCCCCTTCTCCCAAGCAACTTCTGCTATTTCTTGCAATGCAGACCCGTCGGAGACAAACTCCCTCTGTTTCTGCCTAGCTGGGAACCCTCTCTCTTCTCCATTTGAGGAGCAATCTCACTGAATACACAAGTGAGGCTGGAGGGATTTTTCTTCCAGCTCTTCAGCCTGACACCCAACCCTGCTTGTGAGGTGCCTGAAGGCAGGCAGGATGTAATTTATTTCCTCACTTCTCTATAGGTAGCCTCTATCGGGAGCTTGGTGTCCACCACTGATTTTTTTTTTTAAATTCCTCAGCCTCTACTCAGACATTTTCCTCCCCGCTCCTGTCATTATGAACACAGAATGTATTGTTCCCTTTGAAAATTGGCTTACGTTCTCTGGTAATCTGTTCTGAGTCTCTCTCCTCTCTCTTCTTGGGGAGGTTCATGAGGCAGCTTCAGGGCCATGTGTTCTCCTCAGCCAGCCTGGTCTGTTGATGAGCACGTGATAGGCTCTCTCCAGGAGTGTCTGGTTTCTCATGCTGTCTCTTGACTCTTAGCATCCCCAGCTCTCTGCCCTAAGTTCAGCAGTCTTAGTTAACTTAACACTAGAAGGTCCTCTATCCTTGCTGTATCTGAGTTGCCTCTGGTGACTGGTCAGCCCCTTGAGACTGTGATTGCTGCCTTTCCAAGTGGCTTCTGACTCCATATTTTGATAACTAATGTTGTGTGTGCTGTGTATTCTTGTACCTTACATGTTTTAAATTCTAATGTGGCAAATATTGATCAATGTACTCAAATACCTTGTACGTGTGATCATATGGTACTGATTAATTATATAGTGTAGGTCATTGCATCTTTAAGAAGAGAACAGCAGTGTGATACATCACATTCACAGAACTTGAGTGTGAGCTGTGTGGTTGTGTAGCTCGTGGCGTGCTGGCCAAAGGTCTGTTGAGGTCGTTCTCTTGACTGTGGCTCAGAGCCTAAAGTTTTCTCTCACCATCTTGTTTCTATTTCTCCTATGGCATAAGAATGCCTTCTTAGAGTTCAAAGTTGGCTGTCCCTGTGGTTGTTTCTTGGGCTTGCTTGGGGTATCAGTTCATTGGTTGGTTGGTTTCATTTTGCAGTGCTGGGGATGGACCCAGGGTCTAGCTCAGGCCCAGGAAATTCTATACCACTGAGTGGCACCCCCTTGGCAACCTTTACTTTACGGGAGCCTTGTTGGTGTGGTTTGTCATCTAGGAGGCAGATTAGCAACAGCCCCCAAACTAAGGCTGTCTTTTAAAGAGTCAATGCCTCTGAAATGCGTACTCACAGGAACTCTTCTGCCCTCCCCTCCAGGATACCCCACATGAGACCAGAAGGGGAGAATGAGAGGAGTTTCATGTATTCCGCTCCGATAATTCTGTGGGCTTTAAGAAGAGCTCTCGCATCACCAAAAGGAGCAGAATCCAAAGAAGTTGTCTCTCCCTGCAACTTCCTTCTCAGCTGCCACGGCAACAGGAGGGCATAGGCAGGAAGACCTGTACTCTGCACCCCACTTCCCATTGTGCATTTTGCATGACAGCCATGTAATGGTTCACAGATCTATTCCATTGTGCTTCCATTCCTACATGGCTAGCAACTGACATGGCGCGCACAGGTACCCATCAGTTACCAGCCACACTGTTACTAAATTGTCATCCGGTAATTAAACTTTGTACCCTCTATTGTTGCTTTTGGTTTATGGGTCTCCCCCCCAAAAAAAATTCCCCATGTGTGTAGTTCTGAATAGATCCACATCATATGACAATGCTTAAGAGCAGGTGACTGGGACCAGAGCTCTACATATATACACAGTCAAGGACCTATGTGTTTATTCACATGCATGTATGAACACGCATGTATGAAGCTGTGTACTCACACACATGCATGCATATGCATATGTGCATGGTACAGGGGCACCTGCATGTATGTGCACCTCTGTCCCAAGACCTCTCACAGAAACTAAGTATTGCACGTAGTCACAGTCTTAATCATGCGTGCAAGGTCACGTGACAGGAAAAGCCATGCAGACCTGAGCCTTGGGAGGAGGCACCCACTCTGCAATGGGGCTTACACATCCCTCTCACACCAAGTTCATGGCTCACTGAGTACTTCTGCTTCCTTCTGCCGTTAAGACTAAACTCACATTTTCTGACTCCATCATATAATTACAAATGTGTACGATTATAGGCTTAAATATTCTATTCATTCTAAAAATTCAATTTCACACTTTGCTCTCTGAAAACAAGCTTAAAAGCAACTCTCTACCCATGTCAAAAAGAAAACTCCTGGAAAATGATATCGAATAGGCCTCTCTATGCCTAGGCACATGGGGCAGAGGGTGGGGTGGGGCCCAGAGTCTGGACCACTCAAACATCTTCACCTCATGTCAGTTCCCTCTACCCTGGCCACACCACTGGTGCCTGTCCCTGCGGTTACCACACTGATATGGGCTCCCATATGAACACAGCCCCTGGTGCCTTTCCCTGCAGTTACCACACTGATATGGGCTCCCATCTGATCACAGCCACTGGTGCCTGTCCCTGCAGTTACCACACTGATGCAGACTCCCATCTGATCACAGCCCCTGGTGCCTGTCCCTGCAGTTACCACACTGATGCAGGCTCCCATCTGATCACAGACCCTGGTGCCTGTCCCTGTGGTTACCACACTGATGCAGGCTCCCATCTGAACACAGGCTGCTCCTGTGGGAGACAAAGCAGAATCCACTTTCGTTCTCTCTGAACACATTGCTCATGGTCTCTTCCTCAGGAGAGACAGGTCACCCAGCTGAATCCCTGCAGGCCTCTTCTCCTGAGAGGCACTCTCCGTGTGTGTGTGTGTGTGTGTGTGTGTGTGTGTGTGTGTGTGGTGGGAGGGGGCACTAAGCACTTCTACCCAATGCCCCATCCTCCTCTGCATGACTAATGAGATAAGCAGGCTGCTGCACTGTGTCCTTGACCCAAGGTTCCTGACCCACATTACATATCTGCAGCATCCTGCAAGACTTTAATTATAAGAATAAGAGGCTGGTGAGCATGAAGGCCAACACAGTGGTACCGAATGACAGACAGGAGATTTATTCCTTGGGCTTCCTAGGGTGATTCCACTGTGTGTGCCTGAACAACAAAACCAAGACCCACTGTGCATGCACACACACACACACACACACACACACACACACACACATACACACTGCTCACAGTTTGGAAGTAGCTGACTTTCTCACACCAAACTCCACCTGACACAGTCCTGTCGGCAGGGCCTTCCCTGTAAAATCCTTCTTTATTCTGGGGTCCCTGCAACTAGGTGATTGTGACAGAATTTTACCGTTATCACCCAGGTCATTCACACCTATTTGTTTTCCTCCTCTGCCCAACTGGTAACCGTGAGGCCCTGCGCTAAATGTTACTATCAAACATGTACCCAAATATTAGGTGGGAAGCAACCAAGTCCCCGAAAAGCTTCACAACTCAAAGGCAGCCAAGCGTCTATGTTAGCCTGAGGCTGGGGGCCTTACATACCCTTATAAAATACCTTGCCAGGCTCTTTGTTGAGTGGAAGTGCCCTCTGATCCTGAGGGCACCACAGCTGAGGCACAGACTGTCACACTGCCTGTCCCATGCACAGTGGCCTTGGGTAGGGTCTGTCCTGCTTATCTATGGTTTGGAACGTCTGCTCTAGAATGTCTCCATCCAAATATACTGGCTGTGTACATATAGCCTCCTCCATAGTCTGCTGATAACCACAAAGACCTCAGCCCGAAGTGAAGCTTTCCAAAGCCCAAGCGACACCAGCCTCAAACACATTGACACCTGCAGCCCAGTGCATTCTCTGTGCATCCCCCAGCTCCTTGGGACTCAATATTTCATGGAAAAGATGCATCTGACCAGTAAAGATGTTTCAGGGAGTGAACAAAGTGAAAATATTCCTAGAGTTTTTTTCTCGCTTCATATTGGATGTCGGATAAATTTTGACAAAATAAAATATATAATAAAAACCCCATACTCACGTCTATCCAAGGAGCTCATGGAGAATTCTCAAGCAGGGACTTGAAAGACAAGCCCTGTTTTGCAGTAACTTCCTAAAGTCCTTTCCACCCTGTGCCCTCATGACAGACCCCACAATGCACTGAGCCTTTCCCCCTCCAGGCCCTGGACCACTTCATGAAGCATGAGTCTTGCTCTGGCAGCTTGGCTTCGGCACAAGATGACATCCCAGGCCTGAGATGCTTAGGCCTCCATCAGTTTGAGTGCCTAAGACATTCTTCCTCGTGACCCACCTCCTGATTTTCTTCTCCTTGAGTTCATCATATTTATGTCAACCCCGGTCTAGGGGTGCACACCTGCACACTCTTTAGTTCCCCAAAACATACAAGGAATAAAGAATCAGGGCTGCAGGATCGTGTACCAGAAGTGGAGACACAAGGGTCAGGCACTGGACAAGGCCCTGTAGCCTTACCAACTTGCCTAGGTTTCTTTGTTAGCTGTAATTGCTCACTTGTCACAGCCTGTGGTCACCTACAGGAGGACTTCAGCTAGGGAACTGCCTCCATCAGGTTGGCCAGTGGGCATGTCTGTGCAGGTTTGTCTTGATTAGTCACTGATACAGAATAGTCCCACTGTGGACTGTACCAACCTATACAGTCCCTGTGGTGAATGAAAAAGATATCCAAGCATGAGCCTAGGAGTGAGTCACCAAGTAATATCCCTCTAACTTCTCCAGGTTCTTCCAGTGGTGGATGGTAGCCTAGGAAGTAGAAACTGAAATAAACCTTTTCCGACCCAAATTGCTTTTAGTCAGAGTGTTTTGTTATAACAATAGCAAAAACCTAGAACACCGATTGTCTTTAAAAACAACAACAACAACAACACAGCAAATCCCGGGGCAACAGGACTGGGTGGGCTCTCTGAGAACATGTCCTAGTCCTGATAGAGAGGCTGGTGCTCACTGAGTCCTCACAGGGAGACCTATGCAGAAGCAGTGCTCAGAGGCCCTGGTGTCTGATGTCTGTGACGGGCATCACAAAGCCTTCCTGCCTCACAAGACCACCACCATCAACCAAGACAAGTAGCCTGACTTGTGCTACAGGTGGAAGGAATTCAGTCTCTGAAACGTGCATGATCATATCACATACATTAGTGAACACATATATGTGCACATGTCCAGACACATATATTTACATACATGCATGAACACATAGGCATATGTGCACATACAACACATCCATTGACACATATATAGATGCACATGCACATATATGCCCATACACACATGTACACTGACACATGCATTCATGTGTGCATGCATGTGCTCATAAACATGTATGTACACAGGTTCATGCATGCACACACTGTGCCTTCTCTGTGAACTCTTTTAGCATCAGGATCCTCAAAACCCTTTTGGGTCACTTTTTTCCTCACTCACTCATATTCTGAGGTGTTACTGGTAGCCTCCTCAGACTTGTCTTAGTGTGAGTCTTAGCATGCATCCCTTGGCAGCTGGGCAGTTTCACTGAAGGGCTGGTCTAAGACAATGGGCTCCCAAGGCACCTGCTGAATGCGGCTAGTTGTGAACAGCAGGCTGCCTGGCAGCTGGCAGCACAGTGGATGCTCCTTTCATCACATAAGCTGCCTGGCATGACACTTCAAGGCTGGAGGACTGCCAGTCTCCCTTAAGGGACCAGCTACTCTTGTCTACCCAACCACACCCAGATTCGAAGTCCTAGGATAGTGATGGATTGCTTTTGTAGCACCAAGCCACAGGAGGAGGAGGAGG
>LOJH01045355.1:0-13613 GCA_001685095.1 Ellobius talpinus
TCCTGCACTAAAGAACTTTTTTGTTAATTTAGAATCTATGCCATATCTCATTTTACATTGTCATTAGCTTTTTTGTCTTCTGTTTGATTATAATGTTTTTACTTCTTATATCTCTTAATCTTAGATTATATAACAGAAATTGCAAATTTTACAGTGCTGGATGCTGGATATTTAAATATTCTCAGTGTCCATGGAATTTATTTTGGAATTAAATATTTTCAATTCCACTTAAGCATCTTAAATAAAGAGTAGAATTTATTGGTTTTAAATTACATTGTTTTATCTGCAAACAATTTCTAATGTAAAAATAACAGTAATTTTTAATAGATATTCATGGTCCAGTATATGCTTAGAAACATGAATTAGCATTAAACAAACATCTGTGCATGTTGGTAGGAATGCATAGCCAAGACTCACTGTAACACTGTTTATTTACAAAGTTACAGTGTATGTCTATTTCCACCAACATTTCAAATTTGTTGTTATATTCAATGAGCATCTCCTTCAGGTGTGTCTATCAGCCTGTCACCTTGAGTAAAGTCTGACAGAATTATTTCATCGTTAGAAAGGTAGTACTTGAATTTATAGTTTTCCTAAACTTCAGTTTGTAGCTATTCTTAGCCGATCAGAGCAGTTCCCACATAACAAATTTATAGAGCACAGCTATTCATTCCCACAAAGTGAGAAGCATGACAGCTAGTCAGGGGTGGCTTGATCACATATTCTTCTGGATGAATAAAATATTTATATAATCCATGTGTATATGACATCTACCAAAACTGAATGATGATAATTTGAGCACTACTGTTTTGATTATTGGCAATACCATTATGATATTAAGTTATTTAAATTCTACCAAATTTCTTTAAGCAAAATATTTATATTAATACACATATGACTTAGCCCTTAAATTACTTTTGCAAATTTAGTGTATTGTATTTCCAAAGTATAAAATAGCCCTTTGCCTTGAAAAGTTGTTAATATGCAGTAAGCTATGGACATCAAGACATATGTACTGTAATAGAGGTTTCACAGTTATGTTTCTTTTATTACTCTTCTCTCGTACATTGTATCCTGACTGCAGTGTCCCCTTCCTCTATTCCTACCCACTCCATTTTCCCTTTCTCTCAGATCCACTTTTTCTCCATTTCCCTTCAGAACAAATTATGCCTTCCAGCGATATTAACGGAAAATGGCATAACACGTTACAATAAGATTAGACACAAAATCCCATATCAAGGCTGGATTAGGCAACCCAGTAAGAGGAAAGGGGTCCTAAGAGCAAGTGAAAGTGTCAGACACCTCATCTTCACTTAGGAGCTCCAGAAGAACATCATCACACAGCCATAGCATACTTACAGAAGACATACCTAAGGCCTGTACAAGTTCTGCAATGGTTTCTTCAGTCTTTGTTAGCCCCTATCAGCCCTGCTTAACTCATTGTGTGGGCCATGTTCTCCTGGTTCCTACAATCTTCCCAACCCTTCTTCCACAGGGTTACCTGAACTCTGCCTAATATTTGGTTGAGGGTCTCTGCATCTGCTCCTATCAGTCCCTGGGTGAAGCTTCTCTGATGTTGAGGACAGGCCTGAAATTACTTGTATTTTTGTACATGGATGCTGGACAAAAATGCAAGGCTTTAGTGAAATTTTTGTGTAGAAAAGACATACAAAATTGTAAGACGATAATAAAAAAATTATTATTGGCCTTTGGTACTGCTGAATTGACTTCCTATCCCCATTTTCTTAGAAAAAAAAAACAAAACAAAGACCAAAAAAGCCTGCAAACCTTGGTGTTTGTAAACGAGGAAATAACTTCTGATCTATACTGACACCAGAGAAGCGACACAACTCTCATATTGAGGTTCTAGTTCTGTCATAGAAAATAAAAAAATAAAATAATGAAAGAAGTGGGTTGATAGTTTTATCAGGTAGATTCCTATGAGTTTAAATTGAGTCTGAAAGCTACTGTCATGTGCTTTGTCAAGGGCTTGAATTCCCTACCAGATTGAGTACTTAACTACTTCTATGTGTATTCACAAAGAGTTTAACATGTGTTAAAGCTGAAATGCTTAAGATGTGTTCTTCCCATTTCCCTGCTGTTGAACTACCTCTTCATTTACTTCCTCAAATTGCCTGGATACACCCAAGTAATACTGCCTTGTGTCTTATGTGTCTCCATATGCATGTTTCTGTATGTGTGTAAGTATGCTATTAATTATGCCATTAGTATTGCTACTAATATTATACATATAAATAGATAGGGAAATATGAATATACATGTATTTATATGTAAAAGTAACACATGAACTTATATATGGAAAAGACACATGTATTTCTAATTTCCTGCATCAAAGAATTAAAATACAAACTTACTTCTGATTTTGGACCCTGGGTTAAGTGCTTTTAACAGTCAAATAGTGAGATTTTGATGTATCCATAATGTTTACATCATAACTATAATATATATGCTTCTTATTCTATGATTATAGTTATTGCTACATAAATATTTTATTCAGAACAGGGAAATGCCCATATCAAACATATCTCTTGCTATTGCTACCAAAATGCTTTATACATAATAGAGGATGAATTATTGGTCGGTAAGACATTGAAATTACATAACTTTATGAAGCGCAGATTCAATTTCATTTTCCCTCTTATGCCATATGGATTATTAATAATAATTACTTGTATTACAAGCGAAAAACTTAAAGTGGTTATAAAGTTAAATAATATTTGATAATTATTTTCATAGATCTGCCAGTCAAATTTCAAGTGGAATAATTGCCTCATGGGCGTCTCTAGTAAACTTGAAAATGTAAGTAATAACAATAATTTATAGTAATAATTATTGAGAAACAGCTTTAAAACAGAAACGGTGGTTTGGGTTCAAGCTCTAAAACTGAAGTGCTCTCTTCCATCATGAGCACTGCTGGATATCACAGTTCTCTTACAGTATCGCTGTGGAAGCCATTCAGATTGTGACTTTGAGCCTCAGGGTAGTTTTGCTGATGTGTTTTGTGCATGTGCTTAGTATGTGGATAAGGATTGATGGCAAGTGTAAGCTACTTTTCAGGGATCATGCTGTATGTACTTAAGAAAGCTTCAGAAATGGGTGCCCACTGTTTATTACCCATCATCCATAGTCATGAGAGAACAAGACAATTACCTCCTAACTGGAATCTCAGCTACTTGCTAAAATCTATTTTCAGATAAATTTTTTTCAACACGACTACTTCAGTTAAATAAGTTCTCTGTCAAAATTCACATTTTAAAATAAGGTTTCTATTTGAAGCATAATTGCATCACTTTCTCTCCCTTCTATTTTCTCCCTTTTCCTTCTGAAGTCCTTTCCTTCAGAGTCTTTCCATGCCACCTTCTCATTCTCAAATTGATGGCCTTTTTTCTTTGAATATTACTGTCATATACATATGTCTATATATAAACAAATACATAAAGATGCAAATACAACCTGTGGAGTTAGTTTTGTTATTTGTGTAAGTATTGTTTCAGTATTTGATAACCACTTGGAGGGCTCATTCTCAGAAAGGTTAACTCCCTTTCCTCGGTGATCACTTGTTTCCTGTAGTTCTTATCTTTATTCATCTAATTCTATGAATTCTTGCTTGTTTCATAGTATCCTGGTGCTCTTTGGCAGTCTTTCTGTCCCCTCTTCTGCGATGTTCCTCTATGCTGTAAATGCAGGAGCTGGGATATAGATGCATCAACTGAAGTTGCGCTCCCATGATACATTAGTCCCTTTACTGTGTCTCATTGTGTTTTTCTCTAATGGTCTCTATCTTCTGTAAATTTTTGCTCTGTTTTGTTTTCATATGCGGTAATAGCTACAGTTGTCTGTGGATATATAAAAGATATTTAGGACACAGTTAGAGTTATGTTGGTCTAGAAAAGTGGTAGTATCAGATTCTCTTCTAAGATTCATGACCTCTTCTTTTTTCATATCCAGTAAAATTTTGATTTTGGAGAGTTATTCATTGAGTGCATAGGGTCTAGATATTAGAAGCTCATGATTCTTTCCATCATGTTATTGTTGTCAACTATGTTAATAAATGTTGTTGCAATTTTAACTTTTTTGATATTTGGCCTTTAATCATGTTTACAAAAAAAAGTGAGAAAGTCTGTGAAAGGATAATATGTGCTTTTCTTATTTCTCTGTGCTAACTGTTTGCTAATAACCATTTCAATGACAGAGTTTGGACAAAGTGATTATGTAACTTTCAAATAATCAGGAACCGTACTTAAATTTTAGAGTGGCCTATGAAGCCTAAACTTTTCATAGGGCCCTGGATCATGAAGCACATTCGAAGATCCAATTTCCCTGTTTTCCTACCTTGATACCATAAGAGGTGGCAGAAAGGATCAAAAAGCCATGTAAATATTTTTCTCTTTTTTGTTTGTTTTTAATACAGGGTTTCTCTATTATAAATATCCTCTCATTAAATTATAATGTACCAATATCATTTTTATTGTCTATTATAGTCTTATAGGCATGCCCATGCCATGAAACACAGATGTGTTATTCTTTCAATAGAATTCATACTATTTAATTCAGTTAGATTTCAAATTGTTGATACGTGCAAAGGAGTATTGAATCTACAATTAGCTGAGACACGCTGCACACTGAACTGGCTAGTTTATAATTTTGAGAGAAATTTCTTGGCAGATTTCTTATCTTTATAACATGACTTACATACTTAGTTACTGCTAACAGAATAATCAAGTTTATTTCTGTTACTCAGATAAAATTCACTGACTGAAAGCAACTTAACGCCGTGATTTATTTCATCTTAGGGGCTATAGTTTGTCTTTGAAGAAAGTCAAGGCAGTAAACCAAGTAGGAACTTAAGCAAAAAACATAGCAAATGGCTGATTAACTGGTTCATGCTCAGCTAACTTTCTTCCATAACCCAGGCCAACAATCTCAAGAATGGCCATGCCCACAGTGATCTGAATACTCCCCCAACAAACATCAATCAAGACAATCTCTCATATTCACGGCTACTGAAAGAAATAACAGTGAAAATTTCTCCATTGAGGTTCACCCTTTCCAAGTTACTTTGGGTTGTGGCAGATTGACCAAAGAAGCAAAAAGAAAAACGAACAAAACAAAACAAAAAACAACCAAACAGACAAGCAAACAAAAAACTCACACATTAAATGCAATACTCATCAATGCCAAGCATAGAAATGCAAAATCAGCGAGGCTCAAATTAATCTTTACTTGCCTTATTCTCTGGAGAATAAGTATTCTCTTTATGTCCCCAGAAGGACATTATATAATAATAATATGAAGGGGAAAACCTATCAATGTAGGAAATGTTGTTTATTACCTTCAAGAAATTTGCAGCCTATTTAGGGAGATAATGCAATTACATATAAATAATTTATTTGATCCTCTGTTTCATAGGCAATAAAATAAGGATGCAATATTACACAGTACTGTGGATTATTGTTGTATTAACAATGCTAATGTAATACGAAATAAAATTTGTATGAGATTATGAATAATGAAGTTTGCATCTAGATATTTAATTGGATCATCATCACTGTACTGTCCTGTAGTGACAGATGGCATTGTAGATATGTGATTTCAAATGTGTTTATAGGCATGTATGTGTATTATACATGAATCCGTGTATGTCTGTGTGTGTCTGTATTCCTAAGAGGCAGTCACTCATCAGAACACCTTTCATACAGTGATTGTTGTAAATCATTTCAATGGCATGTGACTTTTTTCAATATTACTCTATTTAGATGGGGGAATAAATCAGAATAAAATAGTAAATGATAGAATTGATAAATTGAGAAAAAAAACACAGTGCTGCAAAATACAGACATGTTTTCTAAGTTAGCAATTGCCTTTATGGTAATGACACCATTTCTGGATCCTCCTTTGGAAACTGCTGTATTTTGGTACCTGGAGGTAAATATCAGCTGTGAAAACCCAGAAGGAAGTCTGGGGGAGTGCTTGCATCTCATCTCTTTGAAGTCATTTTCCAAACTCCAATGGATTTCCTCATATGCTTCTGGGGGGCAAGCTTGTGGATTCAGATACATCTATAGCTAAACATCTCCCTCTGCTAGTGATCAGATATGTGCAATATATAAAGGTAACATTAAGGATTTATATCCAAACATTTTTTTCCTCCTTTTCAACATAGCTAAGTTAGATTTAAATACAACAGGATCCTGATGAGAAAACATGAAAGTTGGTAAGAAAGGTTTAACTGACACAGTGCTCAAAATAAATTGTGTAAACATCACATGATGCAACACGTTGCCTGTATGCTTCTTCATTCCTTGACAGTTAGCACATGCTTTTGGAACATCACCCTTGCTTTATAGGCAACAATGTCACCCAGGTATTTCTTAAATATGATTTTTTAATGATGTATATATGTGTGTCTCAGTGTGTGTGGACATGTTAGTGCTGGTGCTAATGGGAGCACTGGGAACAGAACTTAGGTCCTGTGCAAAAACCTAGTACCTAGGAGCTCTTAAGCACTCGGTAGTGCTCACATCCACCAACTAAGCTTTTGAAAGAATAATTTCTGTTTCTATGTGATGTTCAAATGCTTTTGAGGACATTGTGTTTTGTGATGCACGTTGAAGCATGACTAATAGAAGGCCTCCAGCAGTTTAAAAGTGATTACATCAAGCAAACAGAAAGCAGTAAGGAGCTGCACAGTTAAAGTCAAGTGCAAGAGTACTGACCATGAGTAACAATGTTACTTTAATAATTCCCAAGAAAGAAACAAGATTTGAGTCAATTAAGATGCAAGATACTGCTAGTGTCCTCAGATTCCCCAAACCATGGGAACTTTACACTGTTGCCATTTAAGAGACATGTCCTTTGCCCCTTGATGCTCTAACATCAGGGAGGCTTTTGCTATGTTAAATAACTGCTATATTGCTATTAATATCAGTGTTTATATATGTTAGTCCATGATATTCTGCTTATTATAACTTCTCTATGTCTTATATAAATAGGAAGTTGTTGAATATTCCTAATATTAAAATTTTTCAAACAGTATAAATTTAAATAGATTAATAATTATTAAACACCAAGGGTTAATAAATGACACTTTCATATTGTTTAACTCCCATGTTTTATCATAAAGGGAAATAAAGAAAAAAATCCAATCATCTCAGATCTTTTTTGTTGTTCTTTTTTATTTATTTTTATTGAGATATACATTTTTCTTTGCTCCCCTCCCTGCTTCTCCCCTCCCCTTCAACCCTTCCCCAAGGTCCCCATGCTCCCAATTTATTAAGGAGATCTTGTCTTTTTTACTACCCATGTAGGTTAGATCTATATATGTCTTTATTAGGGTCCTCATTGTTGTCTAGGTTCTCAGGGAATGTGATTTGTGGGCTGGCTTTCTTTGCTTTACATTAAAAAACCACTTATGAGTGAGTACATGTGATAATTGTCTTTCTGGGTTTGGGTTACCTCACTCAAAATGATGCTTTCTAGCACGATCCATTTGCCTACAAAATTCAAGATGTGTTTTTTTTCTGCTGTGTAGTACTCCATTTACACATCTCAGATCTTAATATGGCATTTTGTACTAAAACTGAGAGATTGTTCAGTAGCTCTGAGATAAAGTTAAAGAAAGTGTCCTTTCATTGTGTTTCCCTAGAGCCATTCAGTGTTTTACCATTATTATTGTGGAATAACAACCATATAGTAATGTAACATTTTTCATCTTGCATTTTTGTTGCAGAGGCATCCAATCACATATTTGATTTAGGCATTAAAATTAATAATTTCCATAAGTACAAGTAAGCTTAAAACATGTCAAGAGCAAATTTCAGTGCAAGAAGTCCAATAACATCTAGGGCCTCAAAATCCTTCAAATTATATTCACTGTCAACATGCTTATGCATTTATTTTTTTTAATTTTAAGAAATTTTGTCAACCTACGTATGGAAAAATAACACAGATATGATGCCTTGTTCAGAATTCTGCATCAGCTTTTGCTCATGAAAAACTCAATAACGTACTTATGCTTACTCACTTCTAAAGTAAGTAAGAAATTATGTTTAATGATGTACTAAATTATACTACAAGGTTACATATGCATATGATTCCCCCAAAAAGTCATAGGAAAGTTCCCATATGCCTACTCTGATTGAAATATTAGACTGAGTAATGAAATCATGCCAAAGTCTTTGAAGTTAGACAAAACTGAGCCAGTATGTTAGACCTGCTGTCAGTGCTCTAAGTCACCTGAACTGAGGTCCAGACTTATGGTGGAAAATAGCACAATGCATAAGTTTAAAAATTAGAGTGTGGAGGCTGGAATTATATTTTGTGGTGAAAAGTTGTTTATTGCATATGTTATTCTAAGTTTTATCTTTTACAGTGCAAAACACATCGAAAATTAAGTTTGGTCACATATTGTCTAACAAGATGAATTTAATAGAAGACTACCATTTCATTGCTGTGGGATATTAGTTAATCTCATATATGAGCAATAGTTTGTAGAATTGATATTTTAATGCCTGTCATACCTATCCCATGAAGACAGTGTAATGAGATAATATAAATTTCATTTGAAACTTTTGGTTCTAATAAAAATTCTATTTTTTGATATGAATAGCATGCAATATTTCCACTAACATATTGAATCCTTTCATTTTTATTAACTTAGTTAAATAAATTAGTACAAATGAATATTAATGAGATATTCATGACTGAAGATTACAGTTGGTCATGTTTGAATGGTTCTGTCATTTTTCAATGGAGTAACATTTATAATTTTCCATTTTACCAACAGAAAAAAGGGATAAAATCCCTCATATGGCACTATCAGCATCGAAAAGAAATGGAGAGTAGATTGTTGGCTCATTCTAAAAATCCAAAGCATTTCATGGAGGCATAAAGCTACATGCTATAGGTAAGGCATGTAAATTTTACAGCTCGATGTACCCATAGAACCAGTGAGAAAGTAACAATAATGTATAGAAAATTTATTTAATAAACAGGATTCTGAGCAACATTTTATTGCTATTATACGCATTTTAGAAATGATTTTTTGCAATTTATTTTGGTGCTTTTTTTCTATATTCATCTTTCATTGAAAATATCTTGGGCTCCTTTTGAAATATGGTTCAAACCAAAAATTGGAATTCTTCAGCATGATTTTGTTTGTGAACGTTATGAGTTATGAGTTAATTTAGCATTTCGATGTAGAGGTAGGGGTACATTGGTACATACTTTATTTAGTCAATGATGCTTGCTAAGTAAAAGGGTGCTTTAAAGCAAAAGCATGCTCCATTCCCGCTATTCCAAAAACATGCCTCTTTTGCCACAGCATCATTGCTTGAACCATCCACTGGTTAGCTCTCATGCCTTTCTTCTCCTTTCAAATGGTACGTACCAGAAGCATTTTCTGATCTTTTTCTCTAATGGTAGCTATTCTTCTGATGTTACTACTTATGTAGCTAATGTAACTATTCATAGTCTCTTGCAGAAAATATGAACACATGATATATTGGATGCAGAGTACTTTCTTGTTCGTTTTCCATGTTTAATGTGAACTTAAGTTCTTTGTTTATTTTTTCTACTCTGATTTCACAATCATACAATTTAGGACTTGCCACACTAAAACTCTACAATGAATAAATATATTGACCAACAATCAAGTATTTTAATAAATGATAACAAATAAAGTAATGTGGAAGATCAAGAAACATTCTCTGAGTAAAGACCTTAATGAGAGAGAAACATCATTTTCCTTATAAAATCTAGCTAGTAGGTCATGTAGCCAAGAATGGAGTTAATATGTGGAAAATCCACTGACTCTATTATGCGATTTTGCTATAAAAGCTAATTTACTTTCAACTCTTCAACAGCCTACAGCATTATCATAAATACAATTTACACTCAATTTCTGTATATTAGATACATATTGATAAAGTAAATGAATTAAATTTTTGACATAAAGAAACCATCTCCAAGGCATGCCAAATTTAAATTGCTTGAGAGGACTAATAAATATAAAAAGTTTAGATAGAGAAAGCACATATTGTATACAATGACACAAACATAAAGGATGAAAGGATACTTTTATCTAAACATATTAGCAGACAATGAAGTAATATTTGTGAAGTGCTTTAAAAAATGCTGCCAGCTTACAATTCTGCGAATAGATGAAGAGTATTTTTAGACAAACAGGTGTTAAGCACAGATGAAGTACAAAAATGCTAAAGGATTTATTTTAGGAGAATATTATTGCAAAATTTGAGACATTTTAAACATTTATTTTTATTAGTATTTTTATTTTAATGTCATTTAAAGGATTAGCAATCTTCCTTCTAAGGAATATAGAATATAAGGAATAAACACATATACTTCAGTTCCATGTTCTAATTTGTTTTCCAAACAAACATTAGGTCAATTGCAAAGAAAGAAAGGTCTGAGGACAAGACTCTCCAATTATGTCAAATCCTCTAATGCCTCCGTTTCTCACTCCACCGAAGAATGTGAAGAAAAACACATAAATACATATTTAACACAATTAAAAATGGCTTAATATCAAAGTGACTGAAAGTGAAGTAACTCTGACACACATGTTCAACATCCCTAATCTCACTAACTATAGGGACAGATTTGGGAAGTTATCAAGAGCTTTAACTCTGGACCAAAACTCATCCCAAATGATCACTTCACAATTCTGAAGATATCATGATAGTGTTCTGACGGATAAGACCATAGACTACCAGGCAAGAACTTAATGGGTTTGTACTGAAACTACTTAATTCTGAGGAACAACACTTGATAATAGAGGTAGGGAAGGGAAGTAAATATAAGGGGATCATAAAATATAACAAAAATTAAAAAAAGGTGTGCTTGTTACTAGCATAGAGAATGAGTATCTCCACTTTGTAATTTTAATGTCAATGTCATTAACGTTTCTAAGTAAAGCATGAGAGCTAAGATATTACCTTCCAGCCCTTCTTTATCCCTGTATTTTAAGGGAAAATAGCTGCAATAGGCTGCACATTGTTTGGAAACCATGGCAAGATTGATAATGCCTGTGTAAAAATCTTGTAAGGCTTTAATGTGGTTCCTCTATTATCGGATGATCAGCAGTAAGAGAAGGAGATGGCAGGGTGGGGAAAGAACTGAGAACACATCTATCATGAACTTAGATTTAAATTTAGTCAAAACATTGCCAGGAATCTACTAAGTAAATAAAG
Source organism: Ellobius talpinus (assembly GCA_001685095.1). Taxonomy (NCBI): domain Eukaryota; kingdom Metazoa; phylum Chordata; class Mammalia; order Rodentia; family Cricetidae; genus Ellobius; species Ellobius talpinus. Next base: position 11,232 of record LOJH01045355.1, read on the forward strand.
CCTTATAGTGAGTTTAGCATACCAGCCAGAACTAAAACAATAGAAACCCTTAAAACTAAGACCTAAAGAGAAAACATTTAACTATGGAAAGCACATCTGTTAAAACTTAGACCTAACATTTTTACTAGTACTGCAAGACCATGTATTCTCATAAAAAATTAAGAAATCATCATAGGTATGGAATTTTCCAACTGTGACTCTATTTCCATTGAATGTCATGGTCAGTGTAGTAAGTCGGTAATATAAATTCTAATGCATATTAAGCTTGTCAATTTCTATATACATAATTCAATACCTTATTTAGACATAACCAGACTTTTATGCAGAACTTTCATTTTATTTAGCTATTTAACCTCTTGTTTTTATTGTTTTGTATGTGATGGTGTAATTCTATAATGTCTAAAGTAATTTTTTCAATAAATATATAAATTTGAGAACATACAATATTTGGCTTCAAAATCCACCATGTTCCTGACATCATCATAAGACCCTTGGGATTTGGTACAGGATTTATAGGAAAACACATCTACACATTCAACTGAGTTTCAAAAGAGTTCCAAGGTAATTCATCCTTGTAAGCCAGTGGGACTCAATGGTTGTTGGGAGCTGTGAACCCCGAGATTCTGAATTTCTTGTAAACAACTTGTTTTCCCCTGATCTGGGTGTCTACAGCTGCTCTGAGCAGGAGACCCTCAGGAGTTCCTGATGGCAGGGGAGTGGATTCTGGTGCGTTTGGCTGGGGCATGACTGTCAGTTAAGGACCCCTATATAAGCTGTCCCTGGACACAATAAAGGGGGCATTCTTGGGGCATCAAGGATGACCTGTGTCTGTGTCTGTGAGTCTTTGTGTGTTTTGATCTCTAGCACCTTGCCCGGTTCACAAACTGTATGGTGGCACATAGAGCTCAGACCGGCGTCGTGAGCTACAAAAAGTCAGTCTGTACCTTAACCATTAGCCCTTACTCCTTTTTCAAATTTATGTTAACAAATATCTTGGCCAGCCATGGTGACAGAAGCCTGTAATGTAAATACAGAGGACTGGAGAGNGTCTTTGTGTGTTTTGATCTCTAGCACCTTGCCCGGTTCACAAACTGTATGGTGGCACATAGAGCTCAGACCGGCGTCGTGAGCTACAAAAAGTCAGTCTGTACCTTAACCATTAGCCCTTACTCCTTTTTCAAATTTATGTTAACAAATATCTTGGCCAGCCATGGTGACAGAAGCCTGTAATGTAAATACAGAGGACTGGAGAGATCAAGGCCAAGATCAAGGCATATAACACAAATGAGTTTCAGGCAGACTCCAGGATAATTTGGAACCAAAATAATGTCAATTCTGCCATTGCAGAGAAGAGCGGGTGAATAAAAATGTAATAGAATGAGGAAATTTGACAAAAGTGTACCTGCCTGAAAATTTAAATTAGTGTTATTTATGTGAGAATAGAACCAACGAGTTTTAGACTTGAGTAAAATGAAAAATTTATACTAAATACTTTTTAAATTCTCAACCTCATGTAAAAATTTGCTGAAAAATACAATTAAAAAGTGCAATTCCAAGATGCCATGCACTTCTTTTTAAAACCTGATATAAATCAATAAATTTTTTAAAGCAAATAGGGCACAGAATATTTTTTCCTTTGCTTAGGCAAAAATTATTTCCGTATGATGTTTAACATATAAACTAGAGAAGAGATTGATCAATCCTTCTTTGTTCTATTCTTTTTCTGCTGCTGTGATAAATACCCTGATATTAGTCCACTAAATGGCAAAGGGTTTTCACTTAAGTTACAATTTCAGGGTAAAGTTCAGCATGATGAGGAAATCAAGGTAGAAACTTCAAAGAGCTAGCAATAGGGAAGAACAAAAAGAAATAGATGAATGTCTGCATATAATCTTGCAAAACTAAAAGATCTAGAACAGTCATATATAGATAATATACAAGCAGCATAAAGCCACTTTGGAAGACACTGAATATTCTTTATAATTACGACAAAAATTACAGGCTCATTTGTTGCTATTTACACAAATCAGAAAGTACAAATGGGGCTTTATTTGGAATTTCTGAATATCAGAAGCAATCATCTGTCTGAGAAATCCCTCGTAAACAACCTCTTGCAAATTCATACTTCTGAATGTTGTTTATAATAATGAGGCTTACTTAAACTAGAAAGGTATTAAGGTAAAAAAAATACATTGGTAACCAAAATATGTGTAATACCAAATGTACAATCTGCATCAGGATTTTTTTTTTGTCTTTTTTTCTTTGTTTATTAAAAATTTCCACCTCCACCCCTCCTCCGATTTCCCTCCCCCTCCCCCCACTCCCTCTTCCCCCTCCCTCTCTAGTCCAAAGAGCAGTCAGGGTTCCCTGTCCTGTGGGAAG
>LOJH01045356.1:0-13613 GCA_001685095.1 Ellobius talpinus
CCCTCCCGGAGGAAAGCGGCGCAGCTGCCCTGGGAGGACGGCAGGTGAGCGGCGGCAACCAGTTTGAGCCGCGTCTTCTTGGGTGCCATTCTTTTCCTGAACGCCGATAGAATCCAGGAGCCTGACGCGGTCGCGTCTGCGGTTCTGGGGGTCACCCTGAGGGTCTGCGGTTCTTGGGGAGGGCGTCATTGGCATTTTGGCATTGACTGCATGACTCTTTCTCTGCCAGCTTCCATTCCGCACGTGTGTCCCTCGGTTCCTGTGTCTCAGTTACTCTCTGTGTGTCTTCCTCTCTGCCTTGATCTCTCTTTGTGTTTGTTCCTCTATCTAGTCCCTTTCTCCCATGTGGTGTGGTGTGTGTGTTTCTCTCACTGTTTCGTCTGTTTTCCTGCGGCACGCTGGTTCCGTTCACGTCTTACAGAGGATCTCTCTATGTTGTTGCACCGAGGGTCTTTCTTTTCTGTCTGCCCCATCACATCCTTGTGACTTCAGATCCTACCTCCTTCCTTCATGCTTCTTCATATTTTGCGGTTAGCCCGGAAAATCACACCAGACAGAAGCTTCCTATGTTCTCTGCGTGGTTGGTTGGCCATTGCCTGGCTTATACTAGACACACCCATTAGTTCATTTCCTGTGCTGTTGTACTTGCCTGGGTCCAGCCTCGAGTGTTAGATGGTGAGTCTGGCCCGACCTGATGAGTTTAAGATATTTCTCCCAGAAGCAGAATAGGGGAGGTGATTTCTCTGCTTAGATTTATAGGGACAATATACTTCAGGCTTGAAATATGCTTCCCTCCCCCATCCTCCTTCACCAAAACACACCTTAGTGGATATTCATTTAATGAGTGACACGTTTAGTAGGTATTATAAGATTCGAGTTTAGTGGACACAATTTTTTTTCAGATTTGGTGTTAAAATGTGACAGTAACATGGTGTCCAGAAACAGACCACTTACTTAGTTTTTCTGACCTCAGTTTTCCATCTCTGAAATGAGGAACCATATTATCTACTTGGAAGGGCTCTTTGAAGTTTAATGAAGATCATATATGGAGGAAATAGAGGAGAATTTCCATCTTACGATCCGTTTCTTTTATTGTTCTTAGAAAAAGATTGATGTCCATTCTGTGTTTTTGACACAGTGGCAAAGATCCATGCAACAAGTATAAAGTACTGTAGTAAATGGGTACTAGCTATAGAACAAGCCTGCTTGGGTTTGAAGCACCTCTAATTAGCCCTAGGCTTTGATTGATAAAGGAGACCAACCCTTTTTTAAAGTGTCCCTCAGAACCTGGGTGTGGGAGCACCTGGGACTGCAGTTCTGGAGACTGCCACCAGGTGGCACCAACAGTATCTTCTCAATGTTCACTATCATCAGCTTTATTGATAGACTTGGGACCCTTAGTGGATTAGGCCTTTAGAGCACAGAGAGTCCCCTTGGGCACTGCGATCCTCGTAGAAAGGGCAAGTTGGATTGAAGAAACATCCCGAGCAAGTGCATGGAGTGTCCAGTCCATGCCATACTCCTGGATAACTGGATAATGGCCATTGCTTATTCCCCCGAAGGAAGTCTGGTACCCATTGTCCCTCGTCCAAGTCTCAACCCTGCACCCAGAAAGAGCTCAGAGTGCAAGAAAGACTCTGTAAAGGTTCCAGGCTTGTCAGACCTTTTGCAGGTCTGGGCTCTACTGCTCCACAGTGGAAACCATCACCACAAGATGATGGGGGGTAAGTCAGAAAGCCCGTGAGGGCTGTCCTACTGGGCAACCTCGCATCTGCATGTGGGAGCTGGGCCTGGCTTCAGGGCTGCTGGCTTCCAGATTTGCACTTGTGTCTTTAGAGAGAAGGTAGGTGTGGACGTGGCTCCAGTGTGACTTAAAGCATGCTTGAAGTGCTTCAACCCTTCCTTAACTCTTCGCTCCCTGACTGGGCCTGAGCCATAGAGAAGAATAGGACACGTGCTGAAAGTACATCAGCCATGTAAAGAAGGAAGTGCCAGGTACCCTAGGAACACAAAGCAGGGAACTTGGTGGGGGCAGTGATGGCCATAACATGGATCTTTGGCCTTGAAAGATTGCTAGGGAACCGATACACGATTAAAATAAGGGGGTGTCAAGTAGGAGAAGCAGGTGGGGTGTACTGGAGCAGGAAGGAATGTGGCAAGTGGAAAGGGCCCTTGTCGCTCAGGGTGAGTGGGAATGCTTGTGAGAAAATGGAGAGGTGACAAAAGTCACAGGCATTTTGTCAGAGGAGTGGGACCGCCAGACAAGGACCTTTACCTTGTAAACAGAGGCTGGACAGCCGTAAGATTGAAAGTGAAGAACAGGGCAATGACCAGGAGTCAAGATGATTGCAGGAGAATTTAGGAGGTAGAGTCCAAGATCTGATATCCGGCCAGCTGGTGGTGGCACACACCTTTAATCCAAGCATTCAGGAAACAGAGACAGACAGACAGATCTCTGTGATTCTAAGGCCAGCCTGGGCTACAGAGTGAGTTCTAGGATAGCCAGGGCTACACAGAAAAACCTTGTCTCAAAAAAAACCAACCCTGCCCCCCAAGACCTGATGACCAATTCCTGACTCTTAACCTCTGAACCATCTCTCCAGCAAAGATTTATTTGTTTATTATGTTCCAATTCCTGACTCTTAGAGGTTATAAAGTAGATTTCTTTACTGGTCACTTGGGCAGGAAGGCCGGAGCAACTGTAGAGGGAGCTTCCTTCTTAGATTTCTCAGAGCCATTCCTGGTATCCTCAGGAATTTCCAGAGAAGGCAGAGGTGAATTCCACCGTTTCTTTTTTGCTTCTTTGTTTTGTCTGTTTTTGAGATAGTGTCACTATGTAACCCAGTTTGACCTTGAACTGGAAATGCACCGTTTCTTTTTTTGCTTCTTTGTTTTGTCTGTTTTTGAGATAGTGTCACTATGTAACCCAGTTTGACCTTGAACTGGAAATGCACCGTGGCCACCACTCAAGGCTTTCCATCTGTTCCGTTGTAATTGTTATACCGAAGGGCAGTTTCCCAGCATCACCCGGTGTCTGAGATATTCAGCTATTTGTCCAGTTTCTGACATGTAGGATATAGGTGCTGAACACAGCCCTGTCCTCTATCTTTATCTCCCATCCTATGGGTTACCCATTGGTCTGCCACTATCCCTTTGTACCTTAATGTGGGGCAGTTTTGAGCTTCTTAGACTAAATGTTGGCCATTTTGCCTGGGGCTTATGTCAGCACACACGCCTTTTGGGGGGCTTTCTGGGTACCCTAGCAGCACGACAAAATAACATTTCTGCTGGGGTGAATTTTCTGGGGAATGAGTTTGGAGTTTGGAAATCAGTGGATTGAATCTTTCTAAACTGGAACCCCAGCCATTGGCTAAGGACCTCAAGACACTGCCCTAGGGAGAACGCATACGGCACGGTGAGCGTGTCCTTTCCCCTGAGCACTCTGACTGGAGTCCTCAGAGTGTGAGAAGTGGTCTGAGAGTGTCCCAGGGTGGGGGGTGGGGGAGTTGGAACCTGCTCCCACAAAGTCAGCTAGGTTGGGGGGATATTAAGGCTAAGGAAATATCAGATGAAAGAAACTGAGACAGAAAACACAGCATAGAATCGGGAGGTCTGTTTGGTCATGTCAAAACAGCCAGAGTTTATTTCAGAACTTGCTTATATACAAAAGCAGAAGAAAGCACAGCACAGTCAGTCAGTATCTAGCCACGATTCCGGGCCTTGAGAGAGTGACCTCCTAACTAACATGTGCTTGCTGCTCGGAAGCAGCCTCACTTTCTATCTTGATGTTCCTGAGGTTTGGCGGCAGCAGTAGTCTTTCTGCTAGATAGTGTTCTTTTTCACGGGCAGAATGCTCCTTCCCATGGGCTAACTCAGAAGTTTCTCACAGCCCTCAAGGTTATTGGAAAAAGCAGGGCAGGCAAGCTTGACCTCAAATGACTTATAAGTCAAAACTGACTCCAGATGGAAACTGAGTTGCACGTGGGTTACCACAGTATGGTAGCACAGGCTAGACCTACAGAGGTAAATGGTCTGAAAGTGTCCCAGAGATAGCACAGGCTGGGCTTACAGAGGTGAATGGGCTGATCATAATTGGTAGTAGCATGAGCAAAAACATTAATCATTGCTTCTGCACTAATTGCCAGGTATTTAGGGAAGGCTAGTCATTTGCCCTTAGAGAAGAAGGCCAGGGAAAGGGCCTTGGAAGGATCTTAGCTGGCCTGTCCTCCTGACTCCTTCCTGCTCTTATCCTAGGGCCCGGCTGCTTCCTGGAGGCCTCCGGCGGAAGTGCTCCATCTTCCACCTCTTCATTGCCTTTCTCCTGTTGGTCTTCTTCTCCCTGCTCTGGCTGCAGCTCAGCTGCTCTGGAGACATGGCCCAGGTGACCAGGGGACAAGGGCAGGAGACCTCGGGCCCACCTCGGGCTTGTCCTCCAGAGCCACCCCCTGAGCACTGGGAAGAAGATGCATCTTGGGGACCACACCGCTTGGCAGTGCTGGTACCCTTCCGGGAACGCTTTGAGGAGCTCCTGGTCTTTGTGCCCCACATGTACCGCTTCCTAAGCAAGAAAAAGATCCAGCACCACATCTATGTGCTCAACCAGGTGGATCATTTCAGGTGAGGACCTGTCCCTGAGCCAGCGCCGCTGGTCCCAGTGCCTCTCCTTGCCCATGGCTTAGTGCTTGTTCCTGTTGCTCAGTGGGCTCAGGCCTGTGAGGGGCTACTGGGAGGAAAGGCCCAATGGTGGGAGGAGATCAGCCCCTTTCCCTGGGTATAGTGGGAGCCTTTGGGGTGGGCCCCGATCTGATGTCTTCTCCAGGAAGATCACTGTATGTGGAATAAGTTGTATAAGGCCACAAGAAGGAGCAATGATGCAGAGTCCCTGGAGGAGCACTTTCCTCAGCCCCTTCCATCCCCACTCACCTCCCAGCAAGCCCTGTCCCAGCCCTCTCTGGGAATGTCTCTCCCTCTCTGTTCCTCAAGGTCAGTGCTCTAACCACAGGGCCTCTTCTACAGAGTCTGCTCTTCTCTTTTGGTGATTCTCGTAATCATGTGAGCACATAAATGCACAGAGATAATGCTCCCAAGTGGGAGTGGGGAGGCAAGGAGCTTGCCACCAAGCCTGATGAATCCACATGGTGGTAGGAGAGGTCTGACTCTCACAAGCTGTCCTTTGACCTCCACCACTCTGGGACTTGCATATATACTCAATTAATCTTTTAAAAGGAAGGATCCAGGAATGGCGTTATACTCCTTTAATCCCGGCATTGGGGAGTCAGAGAATGGTGGGTCTCTGGGAGTTTAAAGCTAGCTACATATCCAGTTCCAGGACAGCCAGGGCTGCACAATGAAACCCTATCTTTAAAGGAGACAGAGAGAGAGAGAGAGGGAGAGGGAGAGGGGAGAGAGGAGAGAGAGAGAGAGAGAGAGAGAGAGAGAGAGAAAAGAAGGGAAAAAGTCTTCTCTGTCTGACACCCCCCATTGCTATCACCCCACTTCTTTATTCCTTTCCCTTTCTTCAAGGCTCTCTCTTGTCTCTCAAGACAGGGTTTCTCAGCCGGGCGGTGGTTGTGTACCTCTTTAATCCCAGCACTCAGGAGGCAGAGAGTGCCCACCTCCCCGCTTCCTGTTCCCTTCCACCCTGTTTGACTTGCTTCTTCCTATCTGAATGTCCTTGAGAACAGGATTCATTTCCCGATGCTATTTCTTCCACTGTGGGTTTGAACAGTTGCGGGCATATACTAGGTGTTCTATAAACACTTGTGCAGCAAGCAGAAGGGACTGTGCCCCTATCGTGATGTCAGTGTTGGGTGGTGACAGGGAGAAATTCTCATGCACAGTGAGGTCTAGAGCTAAGTCTATGAACATGCTGGCTTCCTCTCCCTGGCATCATTTATCTTGTGTAGGTTCAACCGGGCGGCACTCATCAATGTAGGCTTCCTGGAGAGCAGCAACAGCACAGACTACATTGCCATGCATGACGTGGATCTGCTCCCTCTCAATGAGGAGCTGGATTATGGCTTCCCGGAGGCTGGGCCCTTCCACGTGGCCTCCCCAGAGCTCCACCCTCTCTACCACTACAAGACCTATGTGGGCGGCATCCTGCTGCTCTCTAAGCAGCACTACCAGCTGGTGAGGCCCAGCCCTATCTGCTCTACTCATTTGCTGGGGACCTTCCACCCTGGGTCTAGGCAGTTGTTGGGGTAGAGCAGCCTTCCTGGGGCCTAGCAGATCAAGTCTTGCCTGAGCCTGACAGGGGACTCAGAGACATGAGGGAGGACAGGAGCGAGCGAGCACATTAGCTGGGGAGAGCTCTGCTGTGACTATAGAAGCCCCCGCGCCCGCTGGCCACAGAGAGCTGGTGATGTGATGACTGCAGTGTCACCTGGCCCTCCTTTCTCTTTACACGCCACTACTTTACATCTCTCTCATGTGAGAAGGCTGCGTCACTAGGACCTGTGAAATGTGGCCCTGCTGGTGGGAGATGGAGTCCCTCCTCAGAAGTCTAGACAGGAGTCCCAAACTAAAGCATACTGGTTCTCAATGGGACCTAGGGACACTCGGGTGAGAAGATTGGAGTGACTGTTCTCTGTCCTCCGTGGCTGCAGTCCCTGAGCAGATGCTAATCAGGGTTGCCCCTCAGACACACGGGAAAGACCTGGGCAGAGCCACCTCAGGAGGACGGCTATGAGAGGAAGGCAGAAGCCATAACAGTTGGCATTTTTGCCCCCTGAAGGGAGCTGGCCCTCAAGATATTTATCACATACAAGTTCAAGGCCCTGTGAGGAGCGGGGAGGGCCTAAGATGTGCTGACCCTTTTATTCAGCCTCATGTCCCCATTGTAGAGTAAAGGGACCGGCCAGTGCCCTGTATCATTCAGAACAGTCAGGGCAGGAAGAAGGGGGAGCCTGGCTGGCTGGGCTCAGGCTTGATTCTCCTGAGCAGTAAGAGACTAAAGTGCTCCCCTGGGAGGAGGGGGATGTGACAGACACTGCCTGTCTTTGTGTCAGTGCAATGGGATGTCCAACCGCTTCTGGGGCTGGGGCCGAGAGGATGATGAATTCTACCGGCGCATCAAGGGAGCTGGCCTCCAGGTAAGGCTCCTCTCATGCTGCCTGGCCCTGGGCTACATGGCTGTCCAGAGGGTCCCTTTCCTTGTTGCATCTTGGGGTTTGCAGTTGGTTGCCCTGGTTCTGATCCCTGCTTTCATGCTGACTTGCAGGGCTCTCTGCCAGAGACTCCTGTCCTGCGGGATGGCAGTGGGATCCAAGAGAAGTTAGTGATAAGGGCCAAGATGACAAGAGAGGCAGCCTGACCCCTACTTCCTTTGTTTTCCTTAGCTTTTCCGCCCCTCAGGAATCACAACTGGATACCAGACATTTCGCCACTTGCATGACCCAGCCTGGCGGAAGAGGGACCAGAAACGCATTGCGGCTCAGAAACAGGTGCTAGCCAGTCTCCTCATTGGGGGGGCGGGACGGGTAGGAGCTAGTAGGCCTTATCATTTCACCAAGCTCCCCTTTGGCCCAAACGGTGCCATCCTCCCATTGATGGGCATTCTCTGTGGGCACCTTGCCCTGCTTGGTGGCTGCTGTGTGCATCTGGGCCCTGTGGATCAGCCCAGACCTGATCCATATAGACTGGGTGGGAAGGGTTAACTAAAGGTGCAGCCTCCTATAGGCTGGGGTGGGAAGGGTTAACTAAAGGTACAGCCTCCTATAGACTGGGTGGGAAGGGTTAACTAAAGGTGCCAGCCTCCCTTTCTGGGAGGTATATAGTCCCATAGAAAAGTCTGAGTTTTCCTTACTGATGGGTGCAGGCTTGGACAAGATGGCAGCTTTGGGCCCTTCTCTTTTAATGGAGATGGGTGAACAGTTGGCACCATGAAGCGTGAGTTCATGTTCTTTCCTTCTCTTCTTCCCAGGAACAATTCAAGGTGGATCGTGAGGGCGGTCTGAACACTGTGAAGTACCGGGTGGATTCCCGCACAGCGCTGTCTGTAGGAGGGGCCCCCTGCACTGTCCTCAACATCATGTTGGATTGTGATAAGGCAGCCACCCCATGGTGCATATTTGGCTGAACAGTAAGGAAGCCTGTGCTTCCAGACCTCAGTGCTGCTCAAGCTCAGGAAACCTCAAGCCTTAGGCCCAGCTCGAGAGAATGCAGAGTGACCTGAAGGACTAGCCAGCCAGCCCTGTATCTACAGCCACCTTGGCCAGCTCCCTCCATAGCTGCAGCCACCTGGCCCCAGCAAGGCTCAAGACAGGACACAGGGAGTTCCTGGGATGCTGCTGGGAAAATCCTTGGAGAAGTTGAAGGTGTGGCTTGATGGGGATTCTCCGCCCAGCCTTCTTGCCCACCCTGCTCTTCCTGCCCGCCCACGTTGAGGCCTGAGGCCGAGAAAGATGGCTGAGGCTGAGAAAGATGGCTGAGGCTGTGCTAGCCCTTCTGTTCCTTTGGAAGAGCAGCCTCACGCAGATGCAGATGTAGTCAGAAGCGGGGCCAGTGTGTATGGCAGTTGCTATTAGGAGGCTTAGAACTTCAGAAGGCAGAATATAGCCCCGAGCAAAGGAGCAGCTAATACTAGCTTTAGCTGGTTGTCACCCCTAAAGAACCGGGGTTGGAGGTGGGCCATTTGTGCCACCAGATCTCACTTTTCAAAAGAAACTAGAATGCTGGATTCTTATGCAGAATTTTCTGATTTTTAAATGGTAGCAGCTAACTAAAACTTTTAAAAGCTATGGCAGGCCAAACAAAATGTTTTGTGGACCACTGGTTTGTCACCTTTGTTGACCAGACGGGGTGCAAAAGATGACACTGTAGAGATTTTTCGGCCCGATAAGCCTTTTTGTCGACACAATAGTCCAAATCAGAACAAATCAAACCAAATTAGAAAAAGCCCAGGTTTACTGTTTGCCAGCGCTCCTGGGTGGCCCTCCAGGAGGGGGAAGGAGAACCAGAAAGACCACGTGTTCATGGGGGTGTGTAAATAGCCTGTGGGCGTGGTCTTGACCCTCTCAGTGGAGGGGTCACCATTTGGCGGGCTTTCTCAGAGGTGGAGTCTGGATTGTGGCAACTCCCAGGGGAGGGGGCTTGGAGTGGATTTTCCACCAAACATTCCAAAATGGATGCCAGGGGGCTGGGGTGACGCTTTCAACCAAACATCCCAGACTCCTTGGATAAAGGGGTGCCAGGGAGCTGAGGTGGCGCTTCCAACCAGACAGACACCTCTCACTTATACACCGGCAGGGAGCTGGACTGGAGCAGGGGTGAAGGTGGCAGGTATAGGTGGGAAGAAAAGCCAAAGGCACAGGTTCCTACACTTCCTTCCCGGCTCCCGAGCTCGCATTACCCTGGGATGGCGAGTCACTTCTGTCTGCTTGCTGCTTCATCCTGCCTTCCTGGGAAGAAAGGTGACTGGGGAGGCAGGAGTGCCGACCCTGGCTGGGGGTAGACAGGACAGCCCGGAGGGCACCGTGTTCCTGAGGTGGGAGAAACTGAGGAGACATTGCAGAATCCCTAGAGCATTCTGGCTGGAATGAAGGATGTGTGCTGAGGTAGAGCGTGGGACTGGGGAGTGGTCTGGGAGGAAACCTAGTGTTAACCCCACTAGGAGAGAACGAGACCACTACCACAATTTTTTGAGCCAAATTTGAGGCCAACTTTATTAAATGCTGGTCAGGACAGTGGACACTGGCCAGGTCCATACTTGGGATTCGCAGAGTATGGCACAGGATTACATTTTTTGCTTATAAAGACAAACCCTACAAGGCTATGAACTCCCACCTTCGTCCAATCATGGGCAAGCACACATCCTGTGCAGTTGGGGCAACCAAGCTTGTTTACTGAAGTGATACTGCGTGGCTTATTATCTTACATGAACAGCTTTCCAGGAAGTAATCTGTCCTTGGGCAAGTGGGGCTTGCAGATTAGAGGCATTTCTGTTTTCGAGATCTCTTAAGCACAGTAATTTAGACTTAAAACAAAATGTTAGCTCTCACACCCAGCACCAACAGAGGAGGAAATGAGTGGTTCTACGATGCAGTCCTCTAGCAAGGTGTGCACTCACACTGGGAGCAGGAGCTAGAGGGGCATTTGGTGCAGTTAAGGTGGTTGGTTTAACATTGGGACACCCAAAGGGCTGTGGAAAGGGGCTGCATTCCAGTTGAAAGGGTAGAATCCACAGCTTCGGTTCAGAGACTTGGGATGGTTTCAGGCCTGCTATGTGCAATTGGGAAGACTGCTTGTGTACTGCACAACCTAATTTCAGGCGGGGGGGGGNCGGTGTGTGAAGCTTCAGGTTCCAAAGTCTAATTTGGGGTCATTGTGATTCTAAATTGAGGCTGCCAGGAACTGAGCCTCACCCACAGCAGTGAGACACCTGCCTGGCTTACAGTACAGGCTGTGGAGACAGAGAGGCCTTGCCTCTGAGCTATGGTCTTCTCAGCTTGAGTCTGTGTGACCTGGGTAATGACTCACACCCCTTGGGGATGTGACAGCAAAGCCCTCAGTTCTGCATCTACCTGGTATGTAGAAGAGACTGAAAAGGTGAGGGTCCTATCTATCTGTACTGGGGTGGTGGAACCCGTGGAAGAAAGGCCAAGATGCTCTCTCTGCTCCACAGTCCCTGTGGCTGCTGTCATCACCACTGTGCTGGTGGGCACCCCTGGCAGGAGCTGATGCACCCCCCATCTTCAGCCTCCCTTGCTCCCAATTCTCTCCCATTCCTGCAGGATGGAAGTGTTGAACCCTGGTAGGCCAGGGATGAAGCAGGTGACAGTCTGCCTCTGTTTTCTCTGCCACTTTATGCACTGGATCCAGCTAACATTCCTACCTTGGTACTGGGGATGAGGATAAAATGTGCCAGGACATAAGCTTGCCTGGCCAGTGTGGGTGGGAGAGCAATCGCCACTTCTCTACCTCTGTTAGGGTTTTCTAGCGGAACAGAACTGATAGAATGAATCCATATATATTAAACAAGGATTTACTAGAGTGGCTTACAGGCTGTGATCCAGCTAGTCCAAAAATAGCTGTCTCTGAAGAATCTGATAGTTGTTCAGTCTGTTGGGATTCCAAAGAAGTAGGTTCTAATATCAGCGAAGGTGTGCCGCAGCAGCAGGATGATGAGCTTTCCAGCATGAGTGAGGGCAAGCAGGCAAAAAGCAAAGCGTTCTTCTTCCATGCCCTTTTATGTCGGCTGCCACAAGAATTTGTGGCTGTGATTCGGGGTGCGCCTTCCAGCTTCAAATCTGCAAAGTCCTCACAGGAGTGGCCAGGCACCTGGATTTTAGTTAATTCCAGATGTAGTCAATTTCGTAACCAAATAGCCATCATACTACCTAAGAGCTAAGTGTTTATTTCTGTATTGATGTCAAAGCAGGAGCATACAAAGGCAAGTTTACCTGAGTCACAGGTGACAAATGCTGGGGCTTGGGATGGAACTCCCTGGTCTCCACTCCAGAGCTTACATAACAAGTGCCCCAGCCTCCTATCCTTGAGGACTTCCTGCCTTCTCGGTGGGAGAGGGCCCACAGGGAGGGCTGCCACAGTGGGATGAAAGCTGGCTACAGGAGATGCAGAGTATTGGGCTCCAAGGCTCTTCTGTCTCAAGGAAGATGATTGGTTTGACCAGCAGGGAGGTCCCTTGAGCTGACAGCCTGCCCAGAACACTGCACAGTGATGGCTAACAAACCTGGGGAAGGCTTGCTGGTGGAGTGGGAGTTGGCAGAATGAGGAAAGCTTCTAGGGGAATCTACATGCACAAAGGGGCTGGAGAGAGGTTCTTTCCAGTCCCGAGCCTCCCCCCAGCGTCAGGGAGATGGGTAGAGGGAAGGCTATAGTGAGTTATTGTCTGGAATGCCACATTAAGCAAGGTTTTTTTGATTCTAGGGGTGCACAGTTTTCACACAGAATTTGGGCAGATTTTGATCCATGTTCTAGAGAGATCATTTGAGGTTTAATAATCCAGGGTAAGGACTGAGCATGGTGGCACACACCTTTAATCCCAGCACTTGGGAGGCAGAAGCAGGCAGATCTCTGAGTCTGAAGCCAGCCTGGTCTGCAGAGTGAGTTCCAGGACAGCCAGGGCTACACAGAGAAACCCTGTCTCTGAAAAAATAAAAAATCTATTTTTCTCAGACACATAGTGTGGTACATGTTTTTTAATCAGAGCACTTGGGAGGCAGAGGCAGGTGGATCTCTGTGAGTTCAAGGCCAGCCTGGTCTACATAGTAAGTTCCAGCACAGCCAGAGCTACATAGTGAGACCCTGTCTTGAAATGCCATCCCTCCAATTTAAAAAAAAATCTATTTTTCTCTTATGTATTGATTTTTTTATTCTTTGGAAATTTTATGCATGCAGACAATGAAATATGATCATATACATTTCCATTCTCCCTCCAACTCCCTCTGTATTCCCAAACACCTGCCCCTCCTAACTTTGACTTTTTTCTTTTTTGTATATTCTTTCTCATTTTTAAAATTTGATAACTCACTAAATCCAGTTAGTATAACTCACATGTGCATGCGGGCCGGGGGGCATCCACTGGAGCAGGGAAACCACCATTGTCCACACCCTCAAAGAATGATTTTCTCTTCCCCAGCAGCTATCAAGTACCAAAAGCTCCTCGGTGTAAGATGAGACTTGGAGATCATCTACTCTATCTATGTGGGGTGTTAGTTGGCTTGCTCTTGTGTAGGACAGCAGTTACAAGGATGGCCTTAGCAGGGGTGGGATGGGGTGGGGGAGGACAGCAGTTATAACAATGGCCTTAGCAGGAGTGGGGAAGAATAGCAGTTATAACGATGGCTCATTTAAAGTTGAGCACTCAATGCATTCTTTGCAGCACCCTGCCCAGTTAGTTAGGTGTCTGCTGTCTGCATTGACCACTGCATGCAGCAGAAAGAAGTTTCTCTGACCCAGGTTGAGAGGAGCCTGGGTATACAGGTGTAGCATAAATACTTCCCAAAGTGGTCATTCAGGAGAATGATAATAGCAGGTTCTACCTTGGGGCATATGGCTTCTCCAAGTATGGGTTTTGGCTGAGTGAAGATAACCTGGCATGAAATCCCTCCTGTGAATCAGGCCTCAAATCCAATCAGAAAGCTGGCAGTTACCCCACAACAGTCATTCCAGTACTGCATCAGTGGGTACATCTTACCTGGCAGGTCAGTATTGTGGCATGCAGGGTCTAGCACTCACCCAGCAACCTGCACAGTCCCGCTGACACTATGGAACCTAGCCAGTGGTGAGAAGTTTCTCAGTCACTTTGAGACTGATGTATGTCCTGCAGCAGAAGTGTGTGGTGTCTTCGGGAATTAGAGCTTCCATGTAGACATGGTGGGTAAGCAGAAGCCATGGCAATAACCATTGCTTCAGAGACCTCCAGAGCCTCCCTGCCCACTGACTTGTAAGGAGGCATCTCAAGCTCTGCACTTCCGTTTTTCTTTAATAACCCAGCCTGGTCTACAGAGCGAGTTCTAGGATAGCCAGGGCTACACAGAGAAACCCCCATCTCAAGCCTCCCCCCCAAAAAAAAGTGAAAAAGAAAATGAACTATGGGGTCTGGAGAGATGGCTCAGCGGTTAAGAGCACTGACTGCTCTTCCAGAGGAC
>LOJH01045361.1:0-13611 GCA_001685095.1 Ellobius talpinus
AGAGACTTACATAGATCTAATCTACATGGGAAGTAGAAAGTAGAAAAAGACAAGCTCTCCTGAGCAAATTGGGAGCATGGGGACGTTGGGGGAGGATTGAAGGGAGGAGGGGAGAGGCAGGGAGGGAAGCAGAGAAAAATGTAGAGCTCAATATATCAATAAAAAATGTATAAAAAATGGCCTACAGCCTTGCTTACAGCCCAATCTCCCGGAGCATTTTCTCAATTGAGGCTCACTCCTCTCCAGTGACTCTGGCTTGTGTCAAATTGATATAAAACTAGCCAGGACACCCTACTACCCTCTCACTTCAGGCCAGGACATCTGTATCCTTGGGTTATCCATAGAAAAAGACAAATATATGCCCAGACCAAGAGCTGGCCTTGGCTCCTACTTCTTCCCCTGCGACTTCTGGGAACTCTGTAGAATCACTCACTGGCCTGTAGCCTTCTGAGTTCCCATGCTCCCACTTGGGTGTGTGAGCTCCAGCTGCAGGGAGAGCCTTAGTTGGTGCAGGCTTCAGGCCCCATAGTGGGAGGTACACCAACTCCTCAAGGGCCACAGAGTCCTAGGAGGACATTCTCTGCCATCCTGCTGCAGAGTCATCCCTAAGCATGTCCCAATCTGCCCCAGCTGTCCAGAAGTGCCAAACCCTAGCTATAGCATAACCAGACTCTGGAAATGAAGCAGGCACTATCAGACCTGGGTTCTAGAACCTCAGTTAGTATTGGTAGGCTGAGCCCTGGCCACCCAAACACCCCCAAACCCACACAGGAACCCAGACATGGGAACCAGTTCCTTCATAGATGATGTGCCCTTAGGTCCCCTCATCCCTTCCAAGCAGTAACAACCAACTACGTTTGACCCCAGCTCAGACTGTACCAATGCACCCTGTCACCAGCACCCCTCTCTGCCCAGGGAAGTGTGTGCAGCTCTGGGTTGAGCTCACCACCAGCGGCTTTTCCCTGACCACAGGACAGACTAAGCCTCACAACCACAGACATTGACTTATTTTGGCACTGCAAGCTCTCATAGGCATGATCTTATTAATTGTCCATAGTGGCATTTAAGGCTCAGTGAAGTGTAGGAACATGTCAAGGTCACAGATCATAAGTGACGGATCCCAGAATTCGGCTTTAGCCCAGACCTCACAGCCCATGACAGACAGATTGCTCTGTCGAGAGCCCGTTCCACAGACACAGACACGACAGGCACAGCAGGTATTCCAGTGTGGGCAGCCTCTGATATGATTGATGGGAACCCACTTTACTGCCTGAGTTGTTTGAGACTTTAGCTTTGAAGGAGCTTAGAGACCAAGGTCAGGGTCACTGGTTCTGGTCCTGGTCCTATGTGCTCCAGAAAATCCCAGGGGTCTTTTCACTGTAGGAAAAGTCATGATTGGAATTGCTCCTCCCACCCCACGATGGCACAAAGTGGTCTTTTTGGTCTTGGATAAGGTTGACTACAGTGGAACTCAGGCAAGAACAGATAAGATACAGACCCACAGAGAACAAGAAACATACACAGTGGCTGGTGTCGCTGTTGTCATTATTCACTGAAACCACTCTTGTCATCACCATGACCACTACCATCACTACCACCACCGTTATCATCACCACCATCACCATCATCATCACCACCACCACCATCACCACCACCATCACTACTACCACCATTATCATCACCACCATCATCATTACCACTATCACTACCACCACCATCACCACCATCACTACTATCACTACCGCCACCACCACCACCACCACCACCACCACCATCACCACCATCACCACCACCACCACCACCATCACCATCATCACCACCACAACCACCACCATCACCACCACCATCACCATCACTACCACCACCACCACCATCATCACCACCACCACCATCACCACCATCACCATCACCACCATCATCACCATCACTACCACCACCACCACCATCACCACCATAACCACCACCACCACCACCATCATCACCACCATCACCATCATCACCAAACCACCACCACCACCACCACCACCATCACCACCACCACCATCACCACCACCACCACCATCATCACTACCATCACCACCATCACTACCACCACCATCACCACCATCACCATCACCATCATCACCATTGCTACCACCACCATTATCACCGTTGTCATCACTGCCATCATCACTGTGATCATCACCACTGTCACCATCACACCACCTTCACCGTTGCTATCCTGACCATCCCTATTGCATGGGCATCACTGGAAGACCCTCTAAATGAAAGCGAACATGCCCTTCTTGAATGCTCTCTGTCGGCCAGCTCTGGGCAAGTCCCGCCTGGAGGAAGCCCTGGACTCTCACCCTTTCACAGGGGCAGCATCTCAGATACCCTGAGTATCAGATATGTACACAGCAATTTATAATAGTAGCAAAATTACCACAAAAATGATTTTATGGGGAGGGGGTCACCACAACCTGAGGAGCTGTATCAAAGGGAAGGGTGAGAACACTGCCCTAAACCATCCGCAATTGCCGTGGCCCATGTCCCATGCCCCATGTTTTAGGAACATTAGTAAATCAGGAAAACACGGCCTGCCCAGAGTCGCTGAGCAAGCCGTGTTCTCCTCACACGGATGTCTAGCAGTGGTGCAGCAGAAGTTGTATGGAGACTCACACCGGCCTGGGCACAAACCAAACACAGATCAGCCTGCTGGGGCCTGCAGGACCATTCCAGGCTGAAATATCAGCGATTCATGTGGCCATTGTCCCTTTCTGCCCAGACTGACATTTTTACCTTTGTTTTCTTGTCTCCAAATTGCTCTCATTTAAGCCTCATGAGTCACACTTCCCTCAAACAGGACAACTCCTTCTGTCCTCTTTCCTTCTGACTGTTTTCCAGCCAATCTTTTCAGTCTGGGCAATCAGGCAATCAATCCTCTGACACCCCTTGGGGAGCAGAGCCACTGGCCATGAAAGGGGAGGGGTGACCTCCTGAGCACTCTCCAGGAGGTGAGAAGCCCCCTCTGGAGGAGGGAAGGACCTCCCCCCTGAGAGGCTACTCCTTCCAGACAGGGAGGCTGGACCAGCTGGGCTGTTAAGAGCAGGAACACGTGTGTTTGGGAATCAGGACTCCGGGTTGGGGTGGGGATCTTGGGACACAGTGCTTACCTAACAGACCTGTCTTGAGTTTTGAAGATGGACTCTCCAGAGATCACTGTGAGGTTGAATAAGTCCTTCACACCAGACGACATTGTGAAGGGGGGCCTAGGATTGTGTGCCGTGGATTGAATTATGTTTCCCCCGGTTTGCACACTAAGGCGCCAACCCTCACCACAGTCTGAAAGTAGACTAAGTTAAAGGAGTGAGTGCCCATGACACAAGCTTGCCATCCTCAGAGGAAGAGGGAGAGGTGGAGAAAAAAGACCAGTTTGGGACATAGTGACAGGTGGGGCCAGCTGTGGGCCAAGAAGAGGGCTTGCTAGAAACTGAGTATTAGTCCCTAGAGACCCTGGAACAGGTGTGTGGGCTCAGTCTGAACTTCCTGCTATGGCAGTCTGGGCGGAGAAGATGACACAGTGACTCAGCTCTAGCAGCAGACAGGACCACCAGGCAGCGCTGACCCAGCCCCCTGTGACAGCTACAATCTGGAACCAGCTCAACTCACCACAGGTGTCAGGGAACACTAGGAAGAGAGGGTGCTGCGGAGGCTGACCCTGAAAGCAGTGAGTGTCATTCTCCCAGGGAGGCAGGCACAGGGCATGCTGGGCATGGATCCTGAGTGTTGAGGCCCCAGACACACTTGGCTGGGTGCCAGCACTGCACATTGATTTGATGAGTCCAATGTGGGGCTGGAGAATTTTCATTGTTCAGGAGGCCCCAGTGTCCTGGGTGTTTCTGGAACCCACACTGAAAACTTGTACTACATCAGAGGTCTCTGTGGTCAAATGATCCGAGTCAGAGCAGGAAGCAGTTGCTCCCCTCGGTGATACCCCTCCTCTAAATGCAGGCAGGGCACTGGGGTAGCAAGGATGCAGGGAGGGGACTGACATCTGTCCTACCCCTGTGGCGTGGCTGCCCCTGGGAAGTCCAGGAGGAAACCCTGTTCACAGCAAGCATCACACAGATCCCCATGGAGCCAAAGCCCCTGCCTTTCCTTTATCAGGTATCCCGGCAGTTGTGACTTGGATACACAGAAGTGGTCATGTGTGCCCGCCTGGCCCTCGCCATTGCTCCATCGGAGAGAGGGGTACAAAGTCTAAGGTATCAGGGACTTTCTCCTGCAACTGGGGCTTTGTGGGTTGTAGGATTCTGCAGCCTCCTCCCTGCCCACCCTTTGGACCCTCCTCGAGGCCTGTTGAAACAGGAGCCTTAGGATGAAAAATGGCAACCAAGCCACCATGCATGTTTCCATAGCAACCAAACTGCAGTTGTCCATAATTATAGTTAACATTAGCATGGGGTGTAGGGAGGTTTGTGGTGGGAAGGGAGGGGGCTCTGTACCCCTGGCATGGCAGACAGTGGGAGCTGGTTTTGCCAGGTCTGGGCTCACCATTCTGGGAGGATTCAGTGACAGTATTTCCTAAGGAAAATGATATGTGAGACAGGAGGGATCTGAGGTGGGCAAAGAGCTTGACAGGAACCCCGAAATCTAGCACAATGCTCCTATCAAACACATCCCTAGGCAGAATCCGGGCACCAGACACTCTTGGCTTGGCCCCGGAGGGTTTAGACTCTGCCTCCCTGGGACCAATAACATGGAATACAGGATCCAGTGTCTCCAAATCCCTGGGTGTTTGTGGAGAAGACCTGTCTCCAGATATTGATGAGATCATGACCAATACCCAGGGGATGGCCTGTCTGCCCTGCTCTAGACACGGCACAGTAAGGATTATGAAGTTGCTCTCCCCTGAGCAGTTACTACATGTGCCAGGCCCCCAGAAACATTCAGTCCCAGGAACATTCTAGGCCACCCCCTAACTACCATTAGACCCATTTTCAGATGTATAACTCAGACCTAGGTGGGTCTAACAGCCTGGTCTCACGCTCACTCTTGAGGGCTCTCTGGGTTCTGCTTTTAACTGTTAGGATTTTAGCAAACCCCTAGTGGGGTTCACTTGGCTTTTGTGGTGGGAGATGGCTCCGCGGGTGAAGTGCCTGAGAGGCAATCATGAAGACCAAAGTTTCAACCCCAGAACCCGTTTTTTAGGGAGCCAGGCACAGTGGGAAGGACTTGTCACTTCAAGGCTAGTGGGGCAGAGACAAGGGCATCTCTGGTGCACACGCTGACCAGCCAGCCTCGCCTAACTGTCATGTTCCAGGCCAATGAAGAGACTCCTGCCATAAGAAAACAAGGTGGGGGGGGGGCTGTAGAGATGGCTCAGTGGCTATGAGCACTGGCTACAGAGGACCTGGGTTTGGTTCCCAGCACCCCCGCGATGGCTCACAACCATCTGAACCTCCAGTTCTAGGGTATGATGGTCTGAGTGAGATGGCCCATGGGCTCAGAGGGAGCTAAATTATTGCAGTTGTGGCCTTGATGGAGTAGGTGTGGCCTTGTTGGAGGAAGCAGGTCACTGGTGGTGGTGGTTGGCTTTTGAAGTTTCAGAAGTTCCAGTTAGGCTAAGCAACTCACTTCTTTCTTCCTGCTGCCTACGGATCCAGATGTAGACTGCTCAGCTCCCTCTCCTGCATCATGTCTGCTTGTGTGCCACCATGCTTCCACACATGATGACAATGGTAAACCTCTGAACTGTAAGCCAGCCCCAGTTAAATGTTTTCCTTTATAAGAGTTGCCGTGGTCATGGTGTCTCCTCACAGCACTAGAAACCCTAACATAGATACAGCGGATCTGAAACCTTCCTCTGACCTCTGAGCACTGGACATGCATGGGGCACATGCGTGCAGAGGATACACCCATACACATAAAATAAGTTCAGTCCATCTAATAAAATAAACAGGGTGGGTGACGCCCAAGGAACAACACCCAAGGTTGTTCTCCCGCCTCCTCATGCATGCACACATGTACACATGTGAACACATGCACACACAGTTCAAGAATGGCTGTGATGGTTCAGTCTTACTTCGTCTTAGAGAAGGGAATTGAGGCTGTGGGAGGGAAGTGGCTCATCCAGGGAAGTGACACTTTGACATCACTACATCAGAAGGCCAGTTCAGTCAACTTAGAATATACAAGGATTCATAACAGATTTTTTTAAAAAAATATTTCTGCCTAGTTTAGACTAATTTTCTTCCATTCAGCCTCAGAATAATACTCTTGGCATTTGGGAGTCTCCTTTAACTGCCTACTACTTCAGGTAAAAGAAACCAACTCAGAGAATAAGGACCGCCAAGTAGGAAAGGACAGGGACAAGGGTCAGTTCAGTACAACTGGGCTGCTGGCTCCCCAGAAGAAGAGACTGCGGGTCCGAGTAGAGGTCAGAGGAGAGCCTGGGAAGGACAAAGAGAGCGGGGCTAAGAGGGGAGAGAAAGGAGACTAGAATGCCAGGGGTGAGAGACCCCAGACATGAAGCAGTGCCTTTGTAATGAGTCCTCATCCTCCATCTATTTAGGGGTGCCTTGGGGAACCTATTCAGGGGCTGACAATATAGTCAGTCATCTCTTTGTGGGAAACACTGTGGCTGGAATTACCTCAAAGAAAAAGGGGAGAGAGGAAAAGTGGAGGTTGGGATCGACAAGACACCTGCTCATTACCTATTCTCTCTGCGAACGTGTGGAATTTTCCAGTATAGAAAGTTTCTTAAAAGTACATCATCAATATTTCGGAAGGCTTTGGCTCACAGCCTTCCTTGGACAAAGACTGATGCCCTCTGCTCACAGCCTCCCCGACCCCGGCCTAGTCCTGGAGTCAGCAGCCAGCGGACCTTGCTCCTGAAGTCCTGGAATCTAGATGGAATCTGAAGCGTTTGTTAAAAGGAAAAATCAAGCATTAGTCAAACAGAACATCCCCTAAGTCTCCTAAATCCACCACATCTTACAGGATTTGCTACAAAATTTAAATTGTGTAAATAGATCAAGGAAACCAGTAAATCTGATGACTGTTGACAAATTGGCTTTGGACACCTCAGCATTGAGCACACAGACACCTCAGCGCTAGGCACGCAGGCACCTCAGCGCCGGGCACATAGACATGCAGACACCTACCTCAGCGCTGGGCACGCAGACATGCAGACACCTCAGCACTGGGCACAAACGCACCTCAGTACTGGGCACGCAGATACCTCGGCACTGGGCACGCAGGCACCTTGGCGCTGGGCATGCAGACACCTCAGTGCTGGGCACGCAGATACCTCAGCGCTGGGCACACAGACACCTCAGTGCTGGGCACACAGACATGCAGACACCTCAACGCTGGGCACGCAGGCACTTCAGCGCCCGGCACGCAGACATGCAGACATCTACCTCAGCGCTGGGCACGCAGACATGCAGACACCTCAGCACTGGGCACACAGGCACTTCAGCACCGGGCACGCAGGCACCTCAGCATTGGGCATGCAGATCCCTTCCATGAAGATACAACCCAGCGAGGAAATGGATCTGAAACCATCTTCTCCAGGCTAGAGTCACAAACCTTATTCTAACGTCCACAGTTGAAAGGCAAGTGCCAACCAAGCAAGGTCCCTTTTCTGACTCAGTTTCCCCACATGTACAAGAAATAGAAGGGTATGACCACAGGAACTAGCTTTCTCCCAGGAACAGCTGCTATTTCTGAAGCGGGGTGTCATTCTGGCTTAAAGCTGTCCGTGGTCCCCTCGGCTGCAGGAAGCCACAGAGATGAATGGGCGGTGAGAAGCCATCCAAACAGCTGCTTCTGTCATCCTGCCTTCTTTCTGTTCAGCGTGCCAGGGAAATGTCCTGGGTGGAGTGATCAGTGTTCCCGCTTTGCCTGGGATGACGACAGATATTCAAGACCAACACCAGAGCAGCATGGGTCAACACCCTGGTCCTCTTCTTCCTGGGAGGTGGGCTATACAAGCTGTTATTTGGAGACTACCAGGAGGGAGGGAGCTATCCAAGCAGTACAGGACAATTCAGCTTTGGGAAGGGACAAAGTTGTTTATGACCCTGGAGTCTACTCAGCACATTTGTGTTCCTGAGCAGAAAGGGCCACCAGAAACCAGTCCCAGGAGCGAACTCTCAAAGCTCGCCAGAGGCCTGTGAGGTGTTGGAGGGGCGGCCTGCAGATGCTTTGCATTCAACCTCAGGGATTCTACCCTTACTGACCCACCGTAGCCTTCTTGCCAGGGTACCATTTTTAATACTGCGGCTGCCAGATGTCCCAAAGAGGTCAGATGCCACCTCAGTCCCTCTGTCCTGAGAAGCTGCCAGCACCTGCCATTGAGGACCCAGACACAGCACAAGAAGGCCATGGAGAGCAGGCTGTGCCTTCCTTCCACGGGTAATATTCCAAGTGAATGTCTTTCTGTGACGGTCCTCAAGCTTTTCTTGTACGAGGCCATGGGCATGTCCTCACTCATGGGAATGCCATCATGGTGACATAGCGTGTTTTATTTGGGGTTTTATGGTGCTGGGGATGGATCCCAGGGCTTTGTGCATGCTAGGCAAGTACTCTACCACTGAGCTACACCTAGCCCTACCAGGATGACTTGGGAAGGACTGGATGAAGTCTCCAGAACTATATTCCTTCCATCTTACTGTTGCATAACTGCCAGGGATTCTTGTAAGGGTTTCCTTGCAGGTCTGCTGTTCAGACATTCACCCTCTTCCAACCTTCTTGTGGTGAAAGACACAGATACTCTCTCCTACGTCCGCTGTGGCAAATCCATGCCAATGTCCTGCTTTTAAAAGTACACAAGTTGAGCCAGCAAGATGACTCAGTGGTTAAGAGGACTCCCTGCTCCTCCAGAGCATCCCCGTTGAGATTCCAGCACTCATAGCTGCCTCGAACTCCAGCTCCAGGGGATCTGATTCAAATTCTGGCCCCCGTGGGCATCCATACACACAGGCAACACTCATACAGACTCTGTACTAAGAAACAACCTACATTGGTTTCTGAAGAAAAAAAAACTGAACAAACTAATCTATTTCTGGTGAGAATGACCAAGAAGAACAGATAACCACCATCCCCAGCCTCCCTCTTCCCGTCTTGGGGAGCCGACTGATGCTCAAAGCCCAACTCCTCACTGTAACCTTGAATGCTGAAGCTCTGGTCTCATCAGACACAGTGAGAGCTGAATAAGAAAATGGAGTTCAGCTTGTGGCATGAACAGCAGCTTCCTGAACTGTAATGGCTATTGCGATGTGGCACTGGCTATAAATGGTCCATCCAAACCCTAAAGTGCACCAACAGGGCTGGAGGGAGGGTCACTTCCTACCCTGGCTGGTGGCACTCAGGACATTTCCAGGCTAGGGTTTAGGAGAAAAAGGAGGGCCATCCAGGTTGAGGGTCCAGCAGGAGGAATGAAGCCCAGGACCTCCCCATTAAGCACAGAGAGGTATGAGGAGGGGCCTCCCAAGAGAGGTCCAAGTCCTTCCAGCAAGTGACATTTGAGGCCCTCATTGAAAACATGAATGGACACGACTGGGGCCTCAGCTTCATGCATTATACAGAAAGGGTGAATGATGGGAAGGTTGGAATTTCTTTTTAACCATTTGCTTCCCAGTTTCTTCCCAAAGTGTTAAGAACACAGTGACCAGCTTAATCCTAGTCATTACTAGGTTCTCTGATATGTTATTTTCCTTTCTGATGGGTGCCAGTGAACATGTTTTCATCAGACCCAGTGGACCTCTCCCAGAAGGAAGCTCCCTCCTGCTCGTGAACAGGGACACGGATTCTGTTTTCTCACACACAGAGCACACGGAACGTCGAGCTGGGTGACGGACTGCAGGCTTCAGCTAAAAGCCTGGAGATAAGGGAATCAAGCTGGTTTGTATCCTTGGCCAGCCTGAGACCTGAGCCTCACAGTAGGGAGGTGTTCCGGGTGGAGGGCTGCCCCCCAAGAAGGGGCATTAGACCTGGACTAGAATAATGGAAATGATAACCCTCAAAAATAAGATGCAAAGGGCTAGCAGGATGGCTCAGTGGGTAAGGGTGTTTGCCACGGAGCATGGCCACCTGAATTTGGCCAACCGCCTGTGAGCCACAGAGTAGAAGGAAAGAGCAAACTCTCACAGTGTCTTCTTCACCTGTGTGCTGTGACACGCACGGCTTCCACATGAACACGCAAAACAACTTCTGAAAATGCGGGGCAGAGGAGCCATAACCAGAAAGGCCTCAACGTCACAAAGTAAGGAAGATGTTAACAATGGGCCCTGCTCAAATGGGAGCGAGATGAACATCACAGAACTCAGATGCTGTGTTCTAGAGTGAGCTTAGGGTCGCACGAACTTGGTTCAGATGTTCATGGCAACGGTATGGCGATAAATAAAAGCTAGAACAGGCAGATGTCCTCTCAAGCGCAAAACAAACCTCATCAGGTCCACATTCTAGGACACCACTTACTCGAGGAGAAACCAAGGGTGACCTAACATGTCCTAGTTCAATCCAGCATTGGTAGCCAATTACCCGAGACTGTAATTCATAGACAGCAGAATGTATTGCTCAGTTTGATGGGGTTAGGGAGCCCAAAGCCAAGACATCACTGGTTTACTATCTCTGAGATACTATTCTCTGCTGCGTGGCTAGCACCTTGTGGCTGTGCACACTCTTTCAGCCTTTGCCATAAGAGGACTAATCTAATACACGAGGCTCTGCCCTCACAGGCACAGGACTTCCTAAAGGTCCACTCTCAATTCCTTCCTACCAGTAAGTGTAAGGTCCCAGTATATGAGTTCCAGAGGGACCACAGCACACGGTAGAGAACTATACTGACTGCAAACTCCAACCCAAATTAATGGCTGCAAACCTTTGATAGTACCTTCTTGGAATAACTAAAGGATTACATTAGTTACCTGTTCCCTTGCTGTCCCCGAATGCCTGACAAGCAGCAATTTAAGGGAGGAAGGCTGTATGTTGGCTCATGGTTTGGAGGTGAGGATGGTATGGCAGCAGGAGCAGGAGATGGCTAGTCACATGGCATCCACAGTTAGGTGGCAGAGGGGGGTGAACACTGGTGCTTAGCTTGCTTCCTCCTCTGATTTAATGTTCAACGTAAAGGGTAGACCAGAAAGCTTTACGTAGACTAGGAACAATGCCCTTTTGAGGTCTCAAAGTGTAGGGGCTAGGGAGTAAAGTTTTTACAGCACACATCAAGGTGTAGGTTCAAACTCGAGCAGCAGGGGAAAAAATACCTCAAAACTTATACTATATGGGTATTAAGGATGAACAATTGACCACCCATGACCCAGTAATTCTACCCCACATGTATTCCCTAGAGAAATAAGTGGCCATCAGAACATGAATACAAGCCAGGTGTTGGTGGCAGCACACACCTATAATCCCAGAACTCAGGAGGCAAAGGCAGGTGGATCTCTGTGAGTCCAAGGCCAGCCTGGTCTACAAAGCAAGTTCCAGGACAGCTAGGGCTGCACAGAGAAATCCTGTCTCGAAAAAACAAAAAAATAAAACAAAACAGAAAAACAATACCCTTTCTCAGTCTCCATTTCAAATATTATACAAGACCCATTTACACTGTTTGCATAAGAACTTTCCTAACAGGGCATCAACAGCACAGGCACCAGCCCCAGCGTCCATGATGGAACAACATGAAATTAAAGTTTCTGCATGGCAAAGGTAATTATCCATAAAATAAATAGCCCTCAGGGCAGGAGGAACTCTAGCAGCAATGCTGAAGACATAGAGCTAATGCCCAGAATTTACAAAGCACTAAAGAATTAAATACTGAGGAAATAAAACTGTCAATCAATACACAGCCAACTGAATTGAACAGATGGTTTTTAAGAGAAGCAACGAAAATGACCAATGACTGTATTTATTTCATGTTGAACATCCCGAGTCATCAGGGAAATGCACACTAAAATTGCTTTGAGATACCACCTCACCACTGTCAAAACAGCTACGATCAAGAAATCCTACAACAAACATTGGAGAGGATGCGGAGAGAGAAGAACCTTTATTTGCTACATTAATGCGAATTAATGTAGCCCTTGTGGAAATCAGTTTGGAGATTCCTAAGAATGGTAAAAGTAGAACTACCACGTGACCCAGCTATTTTACTCCTGGACACATGCCCAAAGAGTGCCACCCTCTACAGAGAGATTTCACCCCACACTCATTGCTGCTCTGTTTGTTACAGGAAGTAAATGGTGCCAACCTAGATGTCTATCAACAGACGGATGGGTAAAGAAAATGTGGTACATTTTACGCAGGATTATCATTCAGCACTAAAGAAGAATGAAATTTACAAGAAAGTGTTTGGATTCAGAATGCATAATATTAAGCAAGGTGGCCCAAACCCAGACAGAAAAAAAAATTAAGGAAAAAATTCAATAGACATGTTGTTTTGGTTTGTTTAACAGGATCTTATTTAGCCCACAGTGGCCTTAAAGTTTTGATCCTCCTGAAGAGACATCATGATCTACAACCAAACCTCTCCCATTGTCATTGAGATGGGGAGGCAGACAGGGTCCTGGGGACAGAGCTGAGAGCTGCATTGTGATCTGTAAGCAGGGAGAACCCAGGTTTGGAGTGGACCTTTGAGTCAGTCCCCAGTGACACACCTCCTCCACAGCTCCTAACCTGACAATCCTTTCAAATAGTGCTACTCCCTGGTGACCAAGTTTTCCAATGTGTGGCCCATGGGGGCACCACAGGAGGACTTAGAACTCCTAGTCTGCTGAGATCTCCTGGTTTGCTAATGGCTTCCTTTCTGTGTCCTTGTTTGGCAGTGAGACAGTTCAAGGATATAGTTTCTCACTGAGTAAGGTCCCTAACCTAATCCAATCAGGGCCCTGCCCTATATCTTTGATTAACTGGGAATTAACTCACAAAGAGACTAATTGAGAAGTTCACACTGGAGAAAAAATTCTGGGTGTCGCACCAAAGCTGTAGGGAGTTCTGGCCAGCCGAGTGCCATATTGGCTGGGTCTCTGCAGCTAGAGGAACAAGCAAAGCTTCAAAAGGTGCATGGGGGCCAGGCCTGCGAGAACAGCACAGGGAAGGGGCACAGTCCTCCATACTTTGTGGACCTTCAAGCCAGGCATCCAGAAGCAAGAATGGTGGATATAGCCACTGTTATGCGTGCAGGGGATGTGGATAAGACAGAAAGGAAACCTAGAAGATGAAATAATTAATGGGGGGTGGGAGGGGATGTGAGGAGAAGAAGATGGGAAAGAGACCCCTCTAGTGTGCCTACAGTGGATCCCACGCTGCCCATGGTTCTGCCTCCATCCCCTGAGCCGGAGGCAGGGCTCCCCCATTTTATAGACAAGAAAAATGAGCGCAGAGTTCAAGGCACCTGTCTAGGTGGAGACATACTTGGAACCCGACAAGAGTTTATATGCTGAACACAGAGAGAGACAAAGTGACGTTGTAGGGTAACATCAGGGAGGAACAGGAAGCAGGGTAAGCCTGTCTTCGCCTAAATGGGTGTTTCCCAAAGTCCTCTCATCTGCCAGGCATTGGTGTTTGATCAGTGTGGTCACCAGTCTCTCCCACATGGACCTGAGTCCCCCCACCCCCACCCCC
>LOJH01045362.1:0-10832 GCA_001685095.1 Ellobius talpinus
CCTGCAGGCATACACATAGACAGAATGTTGTATACATAATAAATAAATAAATATTTAAAAAAATATGCAAATTAATGACATGTATTAGGAAAAAGTAGAGAAAGGACCCCCCCGTCATGTGTCTACATTGAGAAGAGGAACAGATAAAGAGGTCAGATGATATGGGCAAACTGGGGTCTCCTTTGGGAGGCTTTTAGTCTCATTAAGAAAATAATTTAAGAACAGACTCAAACAGAAGTTCAAGTTGCGTGTTTCTGCGGCTGAGGGGGAGAATGGGAAAGAAAGAAAGAGCAATTTCATGCTCGTTGGGGTCAAGCCAGCGTGGAGGACAGCTGGATGGTGGGAAAGCAACTGTATGGCAGGGAGGCAGCTCAAGCCCGATGTGTGAGGGAAAGGGAGTCTGGCCAAGAGACAGAAAGAAGGAAAGGGAAAGCCATGTTTTTCTGAGGACTTCAGAAGGCAGCAGACGCACAACTGTGGCCTTACCTGTAAAGCACTGTAGAGGTGGGAATTCTGTGGAGGAGCTCATTATCTTATTGAGGAGAAAATGATTCCGCCTGTCTCACTAGCATGGCATAAAGAGACCACCTTCATAGGGATGACCCCTTGGCTAGCCATAACTCAAGGTTTCCTCTTGACCAGAAGTTTTCCCTTAAGGGACCTTAGATGGCGCTGTGTCACAGTGACTCGTCCCACGTCTGTCAGCTGGGTCCTGGCGTGAGGTTAAAGTTTAAACAGAGCACAAGAGAGATGCTTAAGCACATAGCCCTGGTCATCATGTGTTCCTGCCCATCCTTGTCTACCTGGGCTTCTGATCTGCCCTACGTGCTCTGAACGAAAATTCCTGACAAGAAGCTGTGACCACATGAACAAAAAAGCTCCTGAAAGGAGTCTTTGTCTGCAGAGACTGATGGACCAAGTGGAATTTCAGTACTGTGTGTGGAGAGACTGGAATTTAGCCGGTTCAGAGGTTAATTACCTCATCTCGGGCTAGTTTTAACCTTCCAGTGCAGCCATTTCTTGCTACATTTTGTATTGGAGCTGACATCTTGTGACAATAAATAAAAACCTTTTAGAACCTATTGATTTAACAGAATACTAGCTTTGGCCAATCCAAAAGCTAAGAATGTCGTCAGGTAGCATCTTCAGGCTATAGAAGAGCCCACCCCATCTCATACCTGCCTCTCTGGTCCTGATTTATGACTCTCTCAGTCCTGTAAAACTTTAAAAACCTCATAAAACATGTTGGAACATAGAATTTGGGGTAACCTCCATTCTGGAGCAAATCTGTATTCTTGGATAAATCTGTATTCTCTGGCCATGGTCATTCAGAATGAACCCAGAATAAACTATGTCTAATTCCTTTAAGATGAGAGCTCTGGTTTTTCCATCAGCAATGTTACTGAGAACAATTATCAGAACTGTGCAAAATCATTACTGGGAGGAAAATCTCCTCTACCACCTGGCCCCAGGACCCTAGTCTTTTCCTTTTGCAGCGTCAAACTTAGAGAAGTTCCAATTTGGGAAGATCCATTGTCTCACTAGTCTTATAGCTTGAAAGAAAGGGCAGAGGTGTTTCTAGAATATCTTCAGCCCTACAAGACAGCTGCAACTTATGACGGAAAGGAGCAGAAGAAACTTTCCACGAAGGTTGCATTTCCTGAAATGTGAAAGGTTTTCTAGTCCTTTTATGTCTTTCAGAGTTAATGACCTCTTCTGGTGCTGGGGTGGGAGACGGTTCTTTCAGTCTCTAGGGCATCTTCCAGTGAAACAGACACCGAGAAGCAGAATTAAAAATCTGACCTTCCTGATTCCTTTTGTGTTTCTCTGTCTGCTTTGTTTTGGCTTAAGGTTCAGGGGTAAACCATTGCCCTAAACCTGTGGTTGCTCTGGATTCCAAGAAACACAAAACTTCTTAAGACAGACTATGCCCCTTCCCGCATGTCAGAATTGTCTTTGATAGCGGGTTGCATGATGGAGTAAACTGAGTTGTTTCCTCGGGGACAGATCGGCCCCCTGCAGCATTATCCCAATAAGGACTTCTTCACACTACCTCACAGAATGGGAGAAAGAACACTCTGCACCTTCATTGTGCAGACTTTGTCCCAGACCCCTCCCTGTTAAACTAAACTTCATGTCAGTACCTTGGAGATGCACTTGGGGTCATTGGATCCCTTTATTTTGTTTTCTCCTCAGTGTGGCCTCCTTGAGTAACCCTCCTGTCTTTTAAGTGTGTATAATGGGAACAAGTGGCCAAGTTTAAATTTTCAGGAGCTGCCAGAGTTCAGGCCACGCCTGCAGGACCCTTTAAAGATGGTGTGATATAGGACAAATAAATGTTCAGGCAGAACTATACCAGTTTAAATGGAAGCAAAGAGCAGACGGGTAGCATAAGGTATAGTCCAAGGTAAAGAGCATTCAGTAGAGCTAAGTAGAAAAATATGTAATCATAAATGTTATTTTTCGCTTTACTTAAACAGTAAAACACCTGAAACAAACTTAGAAAGTACAAAGAAGGTCTGTTAATAGTTCAGTCACAGTTTATACCGTGTCTAGCAACATTTATTAGCATTCGAGGGTAAGATTAATGAACTAAACAGGTCATGTGTAGTTTTAAGTGTGCAATTAAGCTAAAAGTGTACCTTTCACACAAAACCCATCAGAGGAATGTGCTTTTTAATGCTCATGTGTTATAAATTTATTCAACATCGTTTGCTAGAGGTAAGATTCATTCTGGAGTATCCCGAGAGTCATGAGGATTGCTGCACTGAACAGTTGACCTCACCTATTAAATATAGATTGGATAAATATTAATTTATAGCCAGGAGCATGGTGTAGGGCAGTACATGAAAAAAAAAGCATCAAGGATGAAGTAAAATCCTTACTAGATTGTCCTAACAGGATTCCAGCTGACGATATACTATAGTGGTCAGCCATCATTGGGGGGATGGTGGAAAATTAGGAACCTGATCAATTATCGAGAGTGATGAGCTATTGAGTGGGGATTTCTATTAAATTGATTTATGAGGGTTCTTCCCCAAACTGGATTTTCTAAGGAAATACTCAAATGGGCCCATGAGAAGGCTCAGGAGAATGATCAAAATTTGGTCAAGTGCCGGGTAGTGGTGCATGCTTTTAATCCCAGCACCCAGGAGACAGAGACAGGCAGATCTCTGTGAGTTCCAGAACAGCCTGGTCTACAGAGCCAATTCCAGGACAGCCTCCAAAGTCACACAGAGAAACCTTGTAAATGTTAAGTATTTTTCGTTAACTTAACCGACAAGCCTCCCCGCCGATGCAATAATTCCAATCAGACCAAATCAGACCGAATTAGAAGACACCCGGGTTTAATGGATGGCAACACTCCCCGGTGCGCCCCCGCCCCCCGGAAAACACTGAGAGCGGGAACAGAGAACCCAAAGACCACAAAAAAACTGTGAGACCACGAGTTCATTCTCTGGGGGGCAGTTTAAATAGTATGTGGTCTTGACCTTCCCTGGGAAGGGGGTCACCATTTGGCGGGCTTTCTTGGAGGTGGAGTCTGTACTGTAGCCGCTCCCAAGGGAGGGGGCTTGAAATGGAAATTTCCATCCAACATTCCAAAAATAGATGCCAGGGGGCTGGGGTGAAGCCCCCACCTAAACAGTATCAAAAAACAAAATAAAACAAAACAAAAACTCGGTCAAGCAAAGAAGCCTTCTTATACAACAAAATGTTCTACATACTTGTTCTCAATGAAAAATTAAAGAATTTATTTAGAGTTGATTATTCTGGCTATAATATGGTTCCACTAAAAATATTAAGAGGTGATCAATCGTATCACTTAGATACTTTTAAAACACTAAATTCTTAGGGCAAAAGGAAGTAAAACCAGAATTACAGATTATATATTGATGGAGTTACTAGCATTGTTAGGGTCAGGGCCGAGGTCCTGGCAACCTGTAGTCTTGGGCACCTGTCCCTAGCGTGCCAAGTAGACAAGTGTGTGAAAAGCAGAGGGATGGTAGCTACTCATTGTTGTCATTGTCACAGTGGGAAGGGAAAGGAATAATGAGGTCAGTGACTCCCCACAAATGAGGTTTTGGTTTATATATAGGGTACATGATAATTAAGGTGCAGTCTCACCCAGCCCTGACCCATCTGGGATGCAGTCTCTCATGCAAGCCCATCTGACAGGTTGTCAGAACTGAGTAAAATCTCTTTCTGTGAAGTAGGCTCCTCATCCGGGGCTGGGCAAGAAGCTTCAGTCTTCAATTCTAGTTTCTTGGGGTCCATTGCCTCAATAGAGCCAGGGGGCACAAGTGGCTGTCTCTGTAGAATTTCTTCATCCCTGCCAGGACACTTAGACATAGGGGTGGAAATATGACTTGTCAAGATCCAAGTGATGTGGACAAAATCACAGCAGGAGTGTCAGTGCCTGTAGTCTTTTACTTATAAGCAAGAAAGAAGAAATTAATTGAATTAAGCATTAAACTAAAGGAACAACAGGAAGAAAGAACATAATAGTGGCCGATTGAGTCCTCGTAGTTTAGAGTAGAAAGTCAACTAAAGAAATAAATGCTCAAATGAATAAAGGACAGACTTCACATGCATTTGATGAAAATAGAGATATCGAAATCTCTGAGTCGGTTAATAGAACAGACTCACATAGGCTGACAAAGGGGGACCCCGAACACATGGTGGGGGCAGAACTGTAAGTACAGAAAAGAACAATTCCTATAAAGTATGTACAGCTTTAACATCCATTAGGAAGATTAAAGCAGTTAATTTCCTAGAATAATGTAAATTATTTATATAGGATAATATTGCCCGGTAAGATAGAGGGAGAAGCAGCATTTAATGTTGGCAGTTTGGATGTATGCTTTTATGCATTGTGTTATTCTGCCTCTTTGTTCCTCACTGAGAGTCCTTAGTGTTTTAAGAGCTAATTTATGAGACTCCAACAGTAGCTGTTGCAACAAATGATGAAACCCTGCCAGGCACGCTGTACAATTCATTAAATTCATTAGCAGGACAAAATTATCTCTTATTTACTTTAGGGATTCTAGCCAGTGCACTTAACAAAGGAAAAACAACGGAATGATTATTAGAAAGAAAGATTTGTCGTTGTTGCATCTAGAAAATCCAAGAGAACCTCCTCTGGGTCTTACTCAGATGATAGGATATGTATACAGACACATACATAATTTTATGTAACATAACTCATATAATTATAAATGGCTTTCTGGTTGTGTAGGGCAGGAATATGACTTGTTTCCCTCATTCTGCAAAGTGGAATAAAGATAAACTCCCTTGGTAGGTCTACCACATAGTATGTCTACATCTGTAAAGCAAGTCCCCGCCCCCACTGACTGACACCCACACCCTGGGTTCTCAGTATCTCTTTCATAAATGGCTGTACTTTCCTAGCCGATGTCCTTCTTTATTATTTTTTCAATACGCAGTGTGCACCCACATACAAACATACATACACACATACATATTTTGCATGCGTGTATATCATATTCACATCTATGGGGCACTTGCCCATGTGTGGGCACATGCATGTGGATCCCAATCTTCCAGCCAGGGGTCATCCTGTGTCATTCTTTGACCTGATTCATTGAGGCAGGGTCTCTCGGTCTGACTTAAGCTCACCCTTGTTCTGGTCTTACCAGCCACCTTGCTCTAGGGATTCACTCATCTCTGCCTTCCAGGGATGGGATTATAGATTGGCTGCCAAGTCCACGTCTCAGTTACACAGGCTTCTGTATCTGAACTCCAGTTCTTTACCCCTAAACTATGTGTGCTTTAACGTGTCAAAGCCCCCTTTCTGCATGAAATGCTCTCCTCAGAGTCCTCACTGTCTACAGTGTATAAAATAGCACTCTGGTTCTTTCTGTTGCAGTATTTTGCTCTTGTTGCCATGCCCTGTTGTCTGGTGTATTTATATGTTCGAGTATTGAGATTTAAGGAGCACGGGGCAGGAAAGTTTGCCTTTGTCGGCCCTTTCCCCGGTTGTGCCATCAGGGACAAGGACAACGAGGATGTTGCCCGTGCAGAGTAGGTACTCAATAATGAGCTTTTGCATGGATTAATTAAAAACAAGATTTCTTAATTATCACAATAATGGAAGGATATGAAAAATAAGATGTGCATAATAGCAGTGAGCAACTAAACTTACTAGGCTTAGAGAAGTGATACATGCCTGTCATCCCCGCTACTTGGGAGGATAAGGACCGTCTGTGTAAGGTAGCGAGACTTTGCAGAACGCAACCAAATATCATTTGTTTGGAATTCAAATGGCCAGGTAATGTTGGGAATATGACTTAGTGGTAGAGCAGTTGCTTAGCATTTCCAAGACCTTGATTCTCAATACCAGAAGAACTGAGGACAAGCTAACTAGCCATCCATCCAACCAACCATCCAACCAGTGGACCCAGCCATAATGCAGTGATTCTCAGGTTGTGTCCCCTTCGTGGGGGGTTGAATGACCCTTTCACAGGGTTTGCATACCAGATATTTACATCCCAAAGCATAGCAGTATGATTACAGTTATGAAGTAGCAATGAAAGTAATTTTATGGTTTGGGGTCACCACATGAGGGACTGTATTAAAGGGTCACAGCAATAGGAAGGTTGAGAACTTCCACCATGAAAGAGGACTGTTGTGGTACTTAGTGTGGGGCAATGCAAGCCCATGCAGGTCATTTCATGTTTCTGAGCCTTCTTTATGTAATCTGTAAAGTGGAAGAATTATAGTCTTCATTTGATAGCTTTACTATGAGGATTTAATGAATTCATATTTTAAAATAATAGATTTAGGAATACGACTCACACTAGTATTAAGTATATAAGTGTGTTTAAGAAAACAATTTAAGGATATTTTAAAGAATGATATAAAGTATACATAAGTTAGTCAATTAAATCACATTGAATAAGAAGTAACTTCTATATTAAGAGATCAATTTATGATATGAATGTTAATAAAAAAGAATGTTCTTCTTTGTTGTGGTATCACAGTGAGAAACAGCACAGATTTGATTCAGTCAGCGTTTATGGTAAGGCAAAGGACACAGTGAACTCAACTGAAAGCTTTAGCTGAAGGAAACAGGGCAGTAGAAACAGTTAATAGTTATTTATTCAAAAAGTAAAATGGGTCCTTCAAATCCTTAATAACAATAAAATATTGGAGAGCACAGTGGAGAAATGAGACACTCACAGAAGAAATAGAGTCGGACTTAAGGCGTAACAGGTCTCAGTTTTATGATAATGAAAAGGCACTCTACAACGGTGTGGTTGGAGTGGAATGCGTGAGTATCGAGGTCTCTGGAGACAGATGGCTTGATTTTGAACCTGGCTGTCAGGGCTAACTGCCTGTGTGATCTTGGAAAAGAGCTGTTTTGTCTTTTACTCCATCATTTAAAACACCCCAGTAGTAATTACGGAAGTTAAAAATCGATGCATATATAAACACTTTACATATTTTATAGCGTGCAGCATGCCCGAGTATCTAGACATATCTGAGTGCCTTGTGTTTTAGGATTGTTTCCATAATAAGTTCCTGAATTGGTTTCATGTTGCTGATGCAGTAAATTATCACAGATTTAGTGTTTTAAACCGTGTGAATCTTGTATGTTATAGTCACAGAGGTCAGGAGGTGTCAGTGGCTAAAACTAAGGGGTCAGTGGGGCTGCATTGTTTTGGGAATGCTCTGGGAAGTCCATTTTCTTGCTCTTCCCACGTTCTAGTGCAGTGGCTCTCAACTTCCCAAATGCTGTGACTCTTTAATACAGTTCCTCCTATTGTGTGACAGCCCCAAAGCCATAAAATGATTTTCGTTGCTACTTTGTAACTGCAATTTTGCTACTGCTGTGCGTTGTCATGTAAATATCTGATATGCAGGATATCTGATACGAACCCACAGGTTGAGAACCGCTGTCTTAGCGGTTGATTGCATCCCTGGGTGCTTTGTCTGCTGCTTCTTTTTACAGCCCGTGGAGTCTTTCTTGCTGCAGTCTCTATGGCTCTAAGTCTCTTGTCACATTCTCCATTTAAGGACACTTCTGATTACGCTGGATGCTTCTGCGTAATCCAGGCTACAGCCAGCTGATCAGCGTTTAATTCTGGCCACAGCCTTAATCTTTCCTGCCACGTAACATGTCGTCTTCATTGATTCTGAGGGTTAGAGTGTGGATTTGTGAAACATCATTATTCTGCATTTTACAGTACCCTCTGACTTATTATCTAGGGAGAGGATACGAGAGTAGAAGGGACCATCACCATTAAGTCCATGGTGTTAGCCTCCCTCGTCTGGTTTGTTTTCAAGCGTTCTGTCCACATTGGGAGCTAGAGTTGGGAGCAGTGTTGTATGCTTTGACCACCGGCGATGAAAGCGAAAGGAGACTGACATATCTAGGCTCATTTCCCTGGACGGTGTGTTTAAGGCTCTGTATGGTCACACATTCTCACACTCTGAGTTGTCTTCTGTGGTGCCATCTTATATATACAGACAAACCATCGCAAATGGCGCGGTTGCTATGTAAGCTGTTTCCGCTCATAGCCAACCTATTCTGTGCTTTACTGTGTGACTACAATGTTATTGAGGGTCACATCAAAAAATTTAGTGTGCATATTATTCATTTAAAATGTTTGTTAATATAATTTCAACCATTATACCCCATAAAGTACTAGCTTTTTTAAGATTGTGCCTTATAATCTAGAGCATGACTTGTGCTATACCAGATATTATTTATTCTTAAAAGAAGTAAAAAAAAAAATCTTTAAGAAATTGTGACCAGGTCAAATGGATATTTTATTTTGTGTAAACCATTATTTTAAGTTACTTTTGGAAAGCCTTTTTAGTTTTATGTTAGTTATAGCATTAAAATTCTGTAGAGCAGAGCTTCTCAAATGTTTCTCTTTGCTTCTGCTTTTGACTTGAGAAATATTTATGAGACCAAAAGTATATAGATTAGGTATACAAATTATATTTTTGCTGATAGCAAATCATAATGAAATTTACTTTAGTATAAATATTCATACATGTGTATATACACGTAATCTATACATATAATTTTATTACTTATCAAAAGCTAAAGCAAATTTCATACTAATGAGATGGATGGATGTGCCTTATTTATACATGAAAACTAGGCTGAGTATTCAGTGCTTCACAATGCAAGCCTCTTTAGTGTCTTTTGGAGTTCATTGATACTTTGATCTTATAGTCACCAGTGCTTTAATGCCACTTCACATAAATACACAGCGCAGAATGGGAGTCCATTTAGGGCCATTTCAGAAATATTTGGAATTTCTGTCCTCATCCCATGTTAAAATTAATTAATGAATTTTTAAGTGAAATTAGCCAGCAACCCAAAATAGCAGTTTCAGAAATCAAGCATTTCAACACGGTGCAGTTCAGACATTCACTACTCTTATGCTTGTATGCCGAGGAATCAAAGTATGGAAATACGTAGGCTTTTGTTTTCTGTATCTAAACCATCATGCTACCGTAATAGTGGAAAACTTCATCTATTCAGTAAAAACACTGTACGTCAGCTGTGAGTCTGAACCAAAGTAAGTATTTTAGACTGCGCGTGCGGCTGGGTGTGGTGTGAGAGAGCATGCGCAGTACACGGTGTTTGTTCAGCACCAAGTGTCTTGAAATGCATCATGGGAGAGCAGTGCCGGGACACCTGGAGTTCACTGTGTGTCCTTTTGAATTTGTTTTTGGTTGTTGTCACATTCAGAAATGTTTACTGTTGCCAGCCACCCCCCACCTGCCATAGCCCAGCTGTGCGCTTGCTCCCAGATGAGGTTGTGCCATATTGTTTCAGAAGCCGTGCTATACCCATGGAGGTGACATACACTTTTAGTCCCAGCACTCAGGAGGAGGAGGCAGGAGGATCTCTGTGAGTTAGAGGCCAGCCTGGTCCACACAGTGAGTTACAGGACAGTCAGAGCTATGCAGTGAGACCTGGTCTGAAACACAAAAATGAAGAAATAATAATATAATAATAATATAATAATAATAATAATAATAAATAGTAAGTCTATAAATGTATGTCTGTATCAAATATATATGTATAATATATTTTATAAAGGGGAATTTATTAGATTGTTTTATAGTATAAGGACTGAATTGTTTAAAACTGGCATTTTGCAGGCTGGAGAAGCAGAGAAATTGATAGCTTTTCAATGCAAAAAAGTGAATGGCTCAGTAGTTCCAGTTTAATCCTGAAAGTCTAGAAGTTAGAGAGTTGCTGGTATTGAGACCACACCAGAAGGCTGAAGAAGATGGAGGCTGATGGAGGAGGAGGGGTGCAGTCTGGGGAAGATGGAGTCTGATGGAGGAGTGCAGGCGGGGAAGATGGAGTCTGATGGAGGAGGAGTGCAGGATGGGGAAGATGGAGTCTGATGGAGGAGGAGTGTAGGCTGGAGAAGATGGAGTCTGATGGAGGAGATGGAGTGCAGGTTGGAGAAGCTGCAGTCTGGTGGAGGAGGAGTACAAGCTGAGGAAGATGGAGTCTGATGGAGGAGGAGGAGTGCAGGCTGGGGAATATGGAGTCTGATGGAGGAGGAGGAGTGCAGGCTGGAAAAGCTGCAATCTGATGGAGCAGGAGGAGTACAAGCTGAGGAAGATGGAGTCTGATGGAGAAAGAGGAGTGCAGGCTGGGGAAGATGGAGTCTGATGGAGGAGGAGTGCACGATGGAAAGATGGAGTCTGATGGAGGAGGAGGAGTACAGGATGGAAAGATGGAGTCTGATGGAGGAGGAGGAGGAGGAGTGCAGGCTGGAGAAGATGGAGTCTGATGGAAGAGGAGGAGGGCAGGCTGGGGGAAGCTGCAGTCT
>LOJH01045363.1:0-13124 GCA_001685095.1 Ellobius talpinus
TCCTCCTCCTCCTCCTCCTCCTCCTCTTCCTCCTCCTTCTTTCTTCTTTTTGTTTGTTTTTAGAGACAGGGTTTCAATGTAGATTTTGGGCCTGTCCTGGATCTAGCTCTAGCTCTTGTAGAAAAGTCTGGCCTCAAACTCACAGAGATTTGTCTGCCTCTGCCTCCCAAGTGTTGAGATTAAAGCATGCCCCACCACTGTCTGGCTGACATCTTCTTCTTTAATGGATTTCAATAGCAGAAAGGGTCCTGATATATTCCTCTCAAATGGTTTCTCCAGGAAAAAGCAACATGTGACAAGTTCCCATGATTATATTAGAAACTTGAAAAACCCTGAGATAGAGGAAAACAGATGAGTCACTTACCATGTTGCTTCTTATAATTAAATAAGTAAATCAAGAATGGTAATGCATTTTACTTTCTTTATTGAGACACAATATAAGTACACTATGTGGGTTATATAACATCATTGAAATCAATGTACATAAATTATTTTATTCTAATAAATTTGGTAATAATAATATTGGAGATTTTGTCCTCTCGTTCTTTAGTCATTTTGTAATATAATGTAGATTATTATTTTTTATCTACAGCCACTCTACAATAGTAAAGAAGAAATG
This sequence comes from Ellobius talpinus, assembly GCA_001685095.1. Classification (NCBI taxonomy): domain Eukaryota; kingdom Metazoa; phylum Chordata; class Mammalia; order Rodentia; family Cricetidae; genus Ellobius; species Ellobius talpinus. The sequence continues at coordinate 620 of LOJH01045363.1, forward strand.
GAGGTAATTTTTTGCGACTTTGATTTCTATTTTCAATTATGCATATAAATAGGTAGATGAGTATATGTACTTGAGTACAGATGGCCTTAAAAGATAGAAAAGAATGTATAACCCTCAGAGCTTGAGTTACAGAAAGTTTTGAACTGGCCTATATGGGTGTTAGAAAATGAACTCTGGTCCTCTGCAAAAAGAGAAAGTGCTCTTAACCACTGTGGCATCTTCCTGTCCTAGAAAGTAGTTCTTCCACTTGATTTCATTGTAGTTCATTGAATATCTTTCCACTCTTTTACTTGTAGCATTTTAGTAACTACAATGCCTTTTATATTGCTAAAAGATTCTTTTGCTTCACTTAATAATCTCAAGTACCACACATGTAGCAAATAATAGAAGCCACTTCTTTTGCTTGTCTGAGCAATATTCCTGGTAGATATGTATGAAATTTCCTTTTATCACTCATATCTAACCAAGGGCTTCTGATGACATGAAGCTATGCTTATGGAGATAAACAAAAACATTCCTACCACAAAGATATTAGAAGTTATTTATAAAAAGAAGTTCTAAATAAACAGAAATTTATGTGATACAAAATCAGTACAGACAAAAATACAGTAGCTTAGTTTTATACTAATACTGAAGTTATTGGAAAGGAAATTAACTTATCAGTCCTGCTTACAATAATTCCATATACAAAATATTTATTATTAAATTTAATAACTGTTGTGAAAGAAATCTAAAGCAAACTTTAAAAATGCTATTGGAAGGCATTTCTGGCTGGTCATAGGATGTAATCTATCATGTCCTGGCAGCTTTTTCCAAAATCCCAATTGCATGGTGACTCCCCCCTTCCCCAGTGAAATTCCATGTCCTCTATCTGCCTTTATTTGGAGAATGTCCCTGGATCTGGAGGAAGAATCTTATGTGAAAACTGTCTCTATGTCAGATGCCTGATTTCTCTTTAGTTTGACCCATGGCATAAATTTGTGCTCAAAGCCTTCTCTGTTGCACATATGATAATTAAAGCTTGTGTTAGGAGCCTTATGATAGGACCATGACACTTAATGCAAATTTTAGTTTCTTCCCCAGGCTCCTCAATTGTTTATATTCCTATATTCTGGAATAAAGTTGAGCTGATTCACCGATGTCTGTCTCCCAGAGGGCTGTCTCTGCCATGTTCACAAGGCAATACAGTGATCTCTGTCTTCACTTTTGTCCCTTTGTCTTCATGGACCAAGAGCCAGCAAACCATGAAGACAAAGGGGATCACCCACATAATACTATTGAGAGAAACTAGAGAAAACAAAAATAATCCAAGTTATTGCATTTTCAAACATCGGAAGAGTCAGCAATATGTAAAATGTGATCTACAGTGTCAATGATATTTCCATCAGTGGCATTCTTTAGAGAAATGGAAAAGGGATTCTAAATCTCATCAAGTGGCATGTCATATGTAGTCTCAGATACGTGCTGAAATAATCAAAAATGTTTTCATATTGGATCTTCTGAATTAACTTTGATTATCATATATTTAGAAATAACATAGAAATGTTGCAGTAGTTAATATATTTATTTTCATTTCTCAGGTTTTGATGTCATAGACTGGTGTTCGATTGCACATGAAAGTTTAACAAATATTATTTTGCTTTGTTTTGTTCCTCTTGTTTTGTGTAAAAGTGTCTACTGTATGTGAAGACACGCAAGACAAATCAATAAATCTTCATTAATAATTGTAACAATATAGTAGATAGCCAATATATTACTTGTACTGTTATGAATGATTTGAAATTTAGAAAACCTAGCCCTCAGCACACTGGTATCTATGTGTTTGTCACATAATCTCTCATATATACATCTATACACTTGTATGTGTATATAAACATAGTCTGTTAAAATGGTGCAATTATTTATGACTAAAATTAAAAGCTTAGTAAAGAGCTAAGAGGGACGCTGAGAAGGAATTTTAATTTAGTAAACCTAAAGAGAACATGGCAGATAGAAAAGACAGTCTGCAGATAAACTGGCATAAACAAATGTATAGTTGACTGATATGTAAGAAGTTCTGATCTATTATATAAACATTTTAAGATCTGTCAAAAGAGCATAATTGGGAATTTCTAGTAGATGTAAGGAACATGAGTAAAAGTAACTTAGCAGAAATTCATCCCAAACTGATGGAAATTTGCAAAGACTTTGAGGAAGAAACAATAATTCCATGAGGTCTTAAAGGCTAGGTAAATGTCAACAGACAGAAGTAAGTTAATTTCTAAAACTCTGAGGTCCAACACACACGTAGCATTCTATTCTGGGTTCTAAGTCTGTTGCATTATATAAGGCTTGCCGCATTGCAGAGCCATGTGTGAAGAGCCAATTGCATTTTAATCTCAGAAAAAGAATTATTTGTGGTACACATTGAAGTCACGTAGTTGATGACAATAATTTCTACCTCTCCCTCAACATTTTCAGTATTCTAAATATATGTATGGTGCATTTATAGAGAAGTACCCAATTAAGGTTGTTTATACCCCCTATAAGTGTAATCAGCAGCACCTGAAAATGATAGCAATTTGTTCCCCCACACATCCTTTCTCTGTAAATTTTATATAACAGAATGAAAGCCAGTTATAGATACATTAAGAGAGGTTGTAATGGGAGGGAGGAGCGGGGAGTTCTATCTGGGTTGAAGAAGATAAGCTGAACTAAGAGCACCTTTCAGCTCAATGCTTCTTTATTTAGCTGAACAGTAGGAGAACACAGTTCTATTAATAGCACCAGTATTTTTTTTGCCTTTGCTAGAAACTTGTACAAAATGTAAAGGGGGAAGTGCAGTAGATTAGTGATGAGTCTGTGATTTCAGCCTTGGTTGTTCCTGGTCAACTCTGCAGCATTAAACTCATCCTGGGGACAGAACTTCTGCCCCTATATCATTCATATTTACTTGTTTTGGTCTTCATTCTAAAAGTTTTATTGTCATCTCTCAGAGACCCAGAGTTGGTAAAATCTCAGTGTTGGTTTGTTTCAAGTAGAAAGAAGCTATGCATGCACTGCAGAGATCACAAGTATCATTTGCAAAACTCCCCTTTTCATGCCTATCTGTGACAAAATTTCACTTCACTTAGTTATTGCGTGTTATACACACTCAACAGAAATGTTGTAGAGAGCAAAAAGCAAGAAAATGAAGGGCTGGAGTGAGGTTTCCACTGAAAAGAAAGCTAACTTCACTTCTATTGAACTGGAGATCAATTTCCATTAACCACATGGTGACTCATAACCATATGTGACTTCAACACCAGAAATTTAAACTCTTCTGGCCTCTGTGCACATTACCTGCATAGACTGCACAGATATACAGGCAGTCAAAGGGCTCATTAGCATAAATAAAGAAGTCAAAACAAACAATGGCCAAAACTCACTTCCAGAAAAGACAATCATTTTGATATGACGACAGATAATGAGTTCATAGTAGCTAGATGTATTTCAGAACTGGTTTTGGTTTTAACATGTTATTTGGGAATATACTCAGTTTCTACTACACTCCCCACAGTAGATTCTAAGGCAGACTCGGGAAATTTTGAATATTCACATTATATGAGCCTTGGATTTATAAGTAATACCATGCTATGTCCAGTTAGGTTTGGTGTGATATGATAGTAATTATCAGTGTGTATTTAATTTGAAAAATGCTTTTGGATTTTCTAATTGAGCACTAGTCCCCAAACTATTACTATTGCCCACATTGCATATTGCATGGAAAATATACTAGGATCAACTTTACTTCAGAGAAAATAAATGCCAACACCATCACTGAATGCCAAGATTTCACTGTTAAAAATTTAATAACCCATATTTTTAGTGCAAATTTTGCTGACATGACAAACGAAGATACTGAGTAGCCTCAAGAGATAACCACTATGTATTGATGTATTGGCATATGCGTATATCAACCTTCATGTTATTCCTATTATAAAAAAACTGAAAACATATACATATATCTATAAATGATATTGTGCAGAATGAGAGGGCTGTAGTTATGTAGCTAGAAATGCACATACATGCACTCGTATAATTAAGTTAAAAGCAATCATATGTTTGAAAGGGTGCAAGGAGGACTATATGGCAGATTTTGGAGGGAACAAAAGAAAGAGGAAAATAAAAATTAATTATAATCTCAAAAATAAAATGATATTAAAATAAAAAATAAAAATTGAAATAATAAGAACCATAACATTCTCTTTTTATCTTCAGTACTGGAACTGAAATCAAACTGAGACATTCAAAACCAAGTGAAAAATCAGTTTGTGTCACCATATGTTTTACGACTAATTTCGAACTATTAATATTAGACTAAATCCTTTTTAGGAGCATACTGATAGTAGTTTAAATATGTGGATTTGTTCTCTCTCCCTTGTTCCTTCTTTCTATTCTTCAATCCCTTATTGCTTTCTTCTTCTTCACATAGAAACTTAACATTATTATTTTAAATCTGAAGGCTGTAGAGAATAAGAATCATCAAATTTCAAAAGCAACTATTTGTAGAAAGAAAAGCAATACTCAAAACCAAAAATGTCTAATGAATGTGACCTTCATTATTGAAGTGAAAACATGGTTAATGATGTGTCATACCTGAATGTATGGTTCTGAGCTGTGAATGCAGAGGTTTCACAATAATGACTAAAGAGAGGTGCATGGTAAACGGAGTGAGTATGGGGATGGAAGAACAGTCCAAACAGAGAGGTCTAAATTGCTCTAGGGACCTAAACTAAACTACCAGTGCAGGAAAGGAGTAAATAGATGAGAGAATGGTGACATTAACAGGGATGAGGCTTGTGTCTATAATACAGGCCCTTTAGGTCACCACAGAACTCCATTCGGAGGTATTTTCAGGTTTTCAAAAGGGAAGTGGGTTTTATTTTAACAGGGCATTTAATGACTAGTGGATTGAGAAAAAAGGAAGGGTGAAAGTATAATGATTTAAAGCTGCTCTCAGTGACTAATAAAATGATGAAGACAGTGTGATAGCTATTTACTGGAGAAAGATCAAATTATAGACATATGTTGAAAAAACTCTCAGTGGCAGGAGGCATCATTAAGGACAGCATACATGATAGCAGAGTTGTATAAGAATGTTTATAGTTGGGGTAGAAATAGGCTTTCAATTGGCTACACTAAGACAGACATATCTAAACGCATTCCAATGGGGCTGTGAAATTAGTAATTAGAGGAAGGAAAAATCCCAAGATGTAGGTTTCCTTGGTGATTTAAAGATGTGAGGTGACAAAAGATCTGTAAAGATAGAGTCAAAGTTACAAAGAAATATTTTACTAAATTTCCATGCAATTTTAACATGATTGTATTTTTTTCCTGAGGTGGATGATGAAAAATCTAATTTATAACTATGTACTTGAACATGGGGGTAATTATTTTCTTAGGCCTGTCTTCTATGCTTAGTTGCTTGATCTCAGGCACCTGTAAATACATAAATAATGCATTATTAGTATTGGATTATGGACGTGATAAATTATGTACCCTGAACATCATGAGAAGTCATGGAGATATCAGGAGAGTCCTTGAAGTTTTAATTATGAGATGCTATTTAAACTGAATGTAAAGACTGAAATAATTTTTAAATAGAGCAAGGGAAAGCAGATTTAAGGATACATGGAACACAGTATGAGTGGAGAAGGAAGAATAAGAAATACATGATGTTCTTTGAATATCTAATTGTTCACATTAAGCCCCTTACAAACTTAGCAGTAGTATTACAGAGATAGTTACTGTGGGATCAGAAACTCCAGGCTAGAGTTCCAAGCTGCAGTTTCCCTGTCCTATTTCCATGACTCAGCAATTCTCAGACCCAAGGCAGACATTAAGTAACATCTCTTGCCATAGACTCCCTGGAAGTTGAGGAGCTTCAGGTACCTCCCTCCACCTCGCTGCCCTGCTAGACTGTATCCTGAATTGCTGGTCTAGTGCAGATAACTATAGCTGCAGTGGGAACATAAGTGAAATAGCTTTGTTTTCTCCGGGAGTTATGTTTTGATGCACACCTCACCATTTAGAATTTTACTTTATTCCCACACCCTCTGCAACTACGTTCCCTGGGCATTCGGGGAGGATGTTCCATAATTCTTATTCTTTACTTCTGACTAGAGCAGATAATGTCTAATGCAGTTTTCTTTTTGCAACTCAGAGTTTTATTTGCTTTCAAGTATTTTCTATCATTATGTGAGACATCCTGTTTAATGGAGATGATTCTCAACTGTAATATGTGCCACTAGGACATGCCCTTTATCTTCCATTTACCAACCATATATGGCTTCTTCCTACAAGTTTTTAAGAATACCTGACCCTCTGTACCATGACTTTGGAAATTAACTCTAAAAACTTTCTCTTGCCCATTTTAGGTGACTTTGCTATATAATAAATAGAGATATACACAGAGACACTCTTTGAAATGCATTTTATAGCTATGGAGTCTTCCACTGATTTATGCTCAAAGATTATTTTGATCCTAAATTCATTTGGTAGCCATGAAGTTCATAAATGTATCAAGAGCTACATAAGGGTTTTGTTATTGGAAATTTTGACATGTCTAATTTATATAATTAATCATTTGCTGGTTGCTCCATAGTTATTGAGATTAATAACTAAAATCAGCTTCTATTCAATTTTTTAAAAATATAAACTCAAATGATATCAAAGCACTGTTGCTAATCCATGTCTTTATACAAAGGAGAAAGCAAGTTTTATTCTAGCCTAGATTCAAACAAGTTTGAATTTGTGACCTTTTACTGTTTTATCAGACCATTTGCTAGATGGCTCTTTTCAAGTTGGTTTTAATCATGTCCTGCCTGCAAAGCATTCTATAGTGATGGTAGCACAAACTTTGTGGGAGCAACCAAGTGATTTGACTTAAGACCTGTTCCATGAGATGGAATCCATATCTGATACTGCTTGTATGACCGAGAGACTAAATAGCCCAGAGACCTAGGTTAAAATGAAATACTTCTGATCTAGAAAAAAGTAATGAATTAATTCCTGATGATATTCTGATATCCTCATAGATAATTGCTTTATTCAGCCAACATAAGAGAGGCTTCCTTCTGTATCAGATGAGAACTAACACAGAGATATTATACACAGACACAGAAACAGAGATTTTGAAACACAGAGCTTTAAACAAGATGTTTACATTAAATTTTCCTGCTCAGACCTCAGGTAATCCTGCAAAAGAGGAGGAAGAAGGAGTTGGGGAGGGACAAAAACAGGCAGAAGGTGTTGGGGAGACACAGTAGATGGAGCACACCAGGAAATGAAGGCCTTCTAAAACAACCGAGTAAAGCTCATATGAACTCAAATACCAAAATGGTGACCACAGGGCCTACATAGGTCTGTACCTACATAGGTCTTCTGCATATACATCAGACCTTTCAGTGCATAATCTTATGGGACTCCTGAACTGTTCAGACTCTGGTATGAACAAGTGGGTCTCTATTCTTACAGCTTTTCCTGGAACTGTTTGATCTTTCTGTTCACTTGTTTTGTCCAAACTTGATATCAAACTTCTGTTTTATCTTTTCATATTTTATTTTGTTATATTTTGTTATTATCCCTTAGAAGCCTGTTCTTTTATAACAAAAGGTAGAAAAGGAGTGGATACAGATAGAGGAGATGGACACGGCCTTGAAGGAGTAGAGGGAGGGGAAACTGCTCAGGTTATATTGTATGATAAAAAAAAATCTATGTTTAATAAAGGGAAAAAAACTTAAAGATAAAATAAAATACTCCTCAATTCTTATGTTTTAATTGATAATTCTTGAAAAGTCCTTGTTCTTTGAAAATGTAATCCAATTTGAGGTGTATATGGCTGTCAAGTGTAAAAAAATGAATTATATAACTTAGAGCTATAAAGTCCAGTAATTCAGATGGAATAGGAAGGGACATAATGGAACTGTTTTCTCTATGTTTTGCACCCTCAAATAGTGATTTTTAGGAAGATTCCCTTTTACAAAGATCTAGAACTTGGATGCTGCTGTTTCACAGACTATATATTTTGTTTTGATCAGCTATACCTATAGCTGATATATGCAAAATAAGTTCACTTATTTTGTTTGTTTGTTTCTTTCATTCAACACACTTCTTACCAACATTTTCTGTAATGGAGCTCTTAATTGGATCGGAAGAAATATAGACAAACTCCTCAATTCTCCAAGACATTCAATTTTCTTCTTTGTTAGTTATGAACTGTTTTAGAGGAAAAATTAAATTCTTCCAATGTATAACAAAGTAATGGGATAATGTTGAATGCTCAATAAGTCCCTCCTGTTTAATACTAGACATTTTTCAAATTGTTAGTCAAGACTTTTCTCTCACTAACCTATGTTCTTAATAAAATTTATCACATATTGTCTTCAACATTGTCAACTGCCATATCTATTTCTTCATCTTCTCTGAGTAGTCAAATGTTCTCAAACTCAATAAATACTTGATTTGGATTATCTTTATATGTTTTTTCTGAAATGATGGTGAAAGAACAAATTTAAGCATTATTGCTCTTCCTTTCAAAACTGAAAGCCATGGGGCAGTAGTGGTGGCTCATCAGTTAACAGCACTTGCTGCTATTTCAGAGGACCAGAATTCAGTATCCAACACACTTATCTTATGATTTTCCATAACCATCTGTAACTCCATCTCTAGGGGTTTTGACACTGTCTTCTAGACTCCCATGCAACAGTAATGCACATGAAACATGTATGATGTAGGTAATATATTCATGCATGTAAGTACTGTTTTTTAATAATAAAAGGGGAGCCCTAGGACATTAAACAAAACTTTGCATGTTGAAAACTCTAACATCCATGACAAGTATTTTAGGATATACAGAATGAAGGGATATTTAAATGAGGCCAAAGACAGGATACCAGTCCTTGTGTGAGACACTGATTGTAAAACCTGCATTGAAAAGGAAAATGCGGTGAATTGGTTTAGACATTAGACTTTAAGGACTTTCTGTGATTGCCTTTAAAGTTCTGCTCCATGTTCAGTATGCATGAGTAAAGCCACCATTCTCCGAACCAGTTTACTCACCCAGCACAAATAGATTATATGTATTTATAGCTATCCTCCTGTAAAAAAAAGAAAAGTCTGTCTTAAATGCTTATCACATTACCTATGGTATGGTAAAAACTAAATAAATGGAAACTTTTGATACTGCCTTAAATTGAGACATCTTAGCAGTGGTTTATTTTATATTTCCCAACTGAGTATCGCTAGACCTTTGCCCTTCCAGCATTGTGTTTGGATCAGAGACGAAAATATCAGACAAAGGCCATTTATCTTACATTGTTGAGCCAATGCAGAAGAGAAGAGTTAAGAAAATGACCTAAGGAAACCTCTCCACAGGAGATTCCCAACACAGTTTGAGGGTCTTGTGGATGTTCAGAACATACCTCAAAGTTTAAGTTGTGAAGATTTACCTTCCTTGAATCAAAGCTACATTCTGAAACTATTTAGCATTCAGAAACCAGCTCCAGCTGTTTCTTCTTGGAGCAAGTTATTCACCTTCTCCTTCTGTTATCAGGATGGCCTTTGGCCCACTTTGAAGGAGTATCTGTGAGCCTGGATCATGTCTTCTCTGCATTCTTCACAATGCCTGAAAGATTTTCAATGCAATTCATTAAAAGTTGCAATAGTAATTCCAGTTATTTGGCATCTCTAAAAGTTTGAATATCCTTATTGAACTTAAGTTTAGTATTTAGTGCAGAAATGGTGCATATTTATTCACTAATTCTTCATTTAGTGCAATGGATCTCAAATGGAACAATGATCCTTTATATTATCATGGGTTGACATACCTGGAAACTGAGACTAGTTCATATTCATCCATTTGTTGATTCATTCATTCACTCACTCACTTCATTTATCCATAAGCCTCAGATAGAACCAAGCTCCCTTGTATTTGTACAGCATAGCAGGTTTTAATAAATGCCTCATTTAAACTTAATCAGCAATCACAGTTTGTCCTAGTCCTAACAATTAGAAGCACACAGTACATGCTTCTTATATATCTGTCAACTAATAGTGGAAAAATTATGTAAACATGCTAGACTACAATTTTTACAATTATAATACAGAAGCAGTATCAACATCAAATTTTCAAAGTCATTTTTAACAATTCAATGAGAAGCTACTGGACATTCTAAAAAATGGTGAGTTATTTAAAATCAAATACAATCCAGACCACCCCAACTGAAATGGAAACATTGAAATGGAGGATAATAATATATTAATATATTAATCATTAGTGGATAATGTATCTCAACTGGAAAATGCCCAGGTACCTTAAAAACACAGAATAATTGTGTCAGTACTCTACTGGAAAGTAGAAATCTACCTACAGAAAGGACATTTAAAAGTCGATTATAAGCCTCCTCAAATGGAAGTACAGAGACATCATTAGACTTTTTCTACTCAGTAAAGAACATTTATATCTTATAATTACCAATGCTGCTCTCTGGTTTCTGAAGTATGCCCTCTCTGGAGATGGTAAAATGAAGGTCGATTAAATTGAAGTAATAGATGTTCCTCTAATGGAAGCTTACTTGACTTGCTCCCGAACTTGCATTCATCCTGTCCTGATCAGGCATGCTTTCTGTCAACTCATCTTTCCATATATCTGTTTTGAAGGAGGAAGATGACTAGGTTGACAAGAAATTCAATCTACATTGACTTTATATTTCTGGATGTAAATTACAATAGTGTTCTGGTTCCATTACCTGGCCTTTTGCGAACTTCCTTAGTATGAGTTTGGTAAACTCAGAAACATTTTAAACAATGAAAATCTAAGACAATCAGTCAGTTAAAGGTTCCTTTTACCCTTAGTTCAAGCAAGATAATCATACCCATGGAGACGGGTATGATGAAAATAACTGAAGTTTGACCACTTAACTCTCATTGTGGTTTAACTACACAGTACCCATATCTTCTTTATTATTATTTCTATTTTATGTGTATGTATGTTTTTCTCAAATCTATGCATATATCCCGAATATATACAGTGTTCATAGAGCACAGAAAGGAGAACTTATTCCTTAGATCTAGAATTATAGATAGTTTTGAACTGCCATGTGTGTGTTGGCTATCAAACCCAGGTCCTTTCAAAAGGCAACCAGTACCCTTAACCACTAGGATATCTTTCCAGCTGAACATCTATATTTTATATCATTATACTCTATTTTTATATCACTTTGGAATATTAATAAAATCATTAGAGCTAGTCAATTTTCTTTAAAAAGGAAAGACAAGAAACATGACTAGCTTTCAGGGATTCATAAGTAGAAGAGAAAGGTCTTGAAGGTGCTACACATTTCTGTAATTAAATTTTAGCATGTGGAGATGTCCAATTACTTATAAGAGGGGAGAAATAATTAAATTCATGTCCATCTATTATAGTTATTTTTTTCGTTGTTATCCAACATAGAATCAAATGAAAGAGTAAATTCAATTTCAAAATAAAAAGAAGCTGAACTCAAATCTTGACCCAAATAACCCTGAGTTCTACTTCTTATGGTATTTTTTCAGTCTGTTTTACAAACCTTGTGTTCAGTGAGCCATTTATGTTGAGTACACAAGATAATACTTCATCATATGGAATGATCATGGACATATGATGTACCTACTTACATAGATGTTCTCAGAGTTGGAAAAAAATAAACAAATAAAGTCAAGTTTATGAAATTTGCCAGATTCAGGATAAAGTAATTACTACAAACTTTATATGGTATTTCCAAAAAAGGAAATTAAAATAAACAATTATATTTAAAAAATAAGAAATTAGTAAAATTAAGAAGAAAAAATAAGAATAGATTAATAAAATAAAAAATTCACAACTTCCTCTTGTCTTCTAAGGTTTAAGAAGTTAAGTTTTACTCCTTTTCTTTCAGATAATTCTTTTAGAAACATTATCTTTCTCTCCATAAAACTCTCCTTAGATTAGTTTCATGACTATGAAGGAAGTCCCTTCTCTCTTTGTACAACATAAACTTTCAACTCCAGTGCCAGGTGTCACACTGATTCCCTTTGCCTCAGATAAATGAATGCCTACGCCATAAAAGAGGTCTTCATGATTTTTAAAAGCTAACTTAACATGTTGGTCAGTTTGATCATAATTGTCACTAAATTCCATGCATAAAGCAATTGTAAAAGGAAGGGCTTGATTGTTTCACATCTTTCAAGGTTGCAATGCACTGTCCTTGGCTCCACCAATATCCAACTTATGGGGAAGCAGAATACCATGATGGCATGTGAGTTTTAAGAAGAAGCTGTCTACTTCGTGGCAGACAAGAAGAGGAGATGTAAGGGAGGGCACATATAGAAAAGTAGAAGTAGATAGATAGATGATAGATAGATAGATAGATGATAGATTGATAGACAGATAAATAGATAGATGATAGATGACAGATAGATAGATAGATAAATAGATAGATAGATAGATAGATAGATAGACAGACAG
>LOJH01045364.1:0-13611 GCA_001685095.1 Ellobius talpinus
TCTCTCTCTCTCTCTCTGTGTGTGTGTGTGTGTGAAAGAAAGAGGCAGAGAGGAGAGAGGAGAGACAGAGAGAGAATATGAAAACTACGTTCCTTGTCCATGGTCTATGGTGACACTTCAAGATTGATGAAGACGGCACAAACCAGCAGTCTAGAAAATTGAACCTGACCTGAAATTGCCCCTAAATGCCATAACCAAATCTTACCTATCAGTTAATCAACTCACAAAGTACAATAGTAATGGCTCCATGATAAAAAAAATCAATATTATATGCCTTCAATCATTTTTTAGGAATATTATCTATTCAGGTATCAAGCATTATAATGAGAGATACAAAGCTGGAATAGCCATGACCTTAAACTGTTTAAAATTCATTAATGTAGACAGGAAATGCCTATAAGTATTATTCTTAAAATATGTTAGGTACCAAAAGAGAATACCAGAAAAGAAAGGGGTTTCTATGTCAACACAAAGAAATAAGCCTTGACTTTCACTTGTGGGCAGTAGGAAAGATGCCATGAAAGGACCCGATGGCATCTGAGCTGGGGCTGTGGGACAAGCTAGACTGCACAGCATAGAAGCAGAATGAATGTTCTGCATCCAGAGAGAACATAATAAGTAGTCAAGGCAGACAGGCAGGAAAACAGGCTTTGGAAAATAAAACGGTGTCAAGGTTGGTTGGGGCATGAGTTGAATGTTGGGTGACTGGACAAGACGGACAAACAGAGTGAGAATGAAAATCACCAATAAGAACAGATCAGAGAACCATACCAAAGGCCACAGTAAGGAATTCACACTTAATTCTGTACCTAAGCCTCAGCTTTGGAGAAAGAGCGAGCTTCTCATAGTTCTCTGGAACATATTGCAGCAAGGAGGCCATGCCACACTGGCCGTTCACTGTAAGAATACACTCTGCTTGGCCCTGTTTACTGAACAATCGGCGGTCTCCAGAATTTAAGGAGAGGACTAAAGGTAAGGAACCAGATTAGACCAGAAGCTCCAGCAACTATCCAAACAAAAAGTAAAAAGACCTCAATAGAAGGAAACACTGTGAGCTTGAGGCTTGATAAATAAGTCCCCTGGGCTGGGGTAAAGTGCTTACCTGGGAGAACGAGGCCCTGAGAACCCACATAAGAAAGCCAGTACATGAGACAAGCTCTTGTAACCCCAATGCTGGGAACGCAAGGACAGGAAGACCTCTGGTGTTCAACGACCAGGTGTTCAATGACTAGGCTTCCTGATGAGCTCTGAAACAATGAGACCCCTGTGTTGAAAAACAGTAGACTGAGTTCCTGAGGCACACCCTGAAGGTTGTCCCCTGACCTCTACATACATATATGCATATATACACACACACCCATACACACATAAACACATGTGTGCACAGACACACACACTCCCCATTTCCTGATCATTTGTGAAAAGATAGTCATGATAAGATGAGCATAGAATTCTACACCTTCAATCCCAGCACTCAGGAGACAGAAGCAGAATAATCTCTGTAAAGTCAAGGCCTGTTTGGTCTACAGAGAGAATTCTAAGCTACCCAGTGCTATATAACAAGACTCTGTCTCCAAAAGGGGAGTTGATAATAATAGTCATACATACTAACTACACAATAAACTGTATATTCATTAAGAAGTAGTACAGGGCCAAGCATGGTGAGGCATGCCTGTAATTCCAGTCCTTAGGAAGTAGACACAGGGATATCAATAGTTCAAGGTCATCCTTAGCTACATAGTGAGTTCAAGGACAGAGTTAGAGGAGACCAAGTCTTAAAAAATAAACAATATAAAGCTAGAAGTAAAAGTCCTTTAAAATATAAAAATGAGAGGAATGATACTAAGCAGTAGAATTACCCCTATTTTCCTCATTTATAAATGAAGGCGATTCTCAGACCAAAGAAGTAGCTTTTCAGGAAGTTGCTCAATCTCTCCACCTGAGATTTAGAATTTTAAAACATTCACCCCAGTTATTTCATTTCCAGTAGAGAGCAGATGCTGATGATGGAAACAGAGCAGGAAAAAGAAGGGTACAAGATATGAAGAACAAGGAAGACACACACACTCTCTCTCTCTCTCTCTCTCTCTGTGTATGTGATATGTGCACATGAGTATGTAGGTGTATACACAGAGGTCAGAAGGCTTGGGAGATGTCGAGTGCTCTGCCTGTCCCTCTGAGACAGGGTCTCTCACAGAACATGGAGCTAGCCATTTTTCAGCAAGGCTAGCAGCCAGCAAATCCCACCAATCTTTGTGTTTCTGCAAACCCCTCCCCTCCGAACCCTACTCAGCCCTGAAGTAGTCAGAGAGTGTGCATGACCACACCCAGCTCTTTATGTGGGACCTGGGATCCAAACTCAGGTCTTTGTGCTTGCACGACAGGTGCTCTGACTCCCTGAGCGACCACTCCAGTCCTCCACTCATCTTTCGAGTCCAGTGCCATAATGAAGTCAGGCTTGTTGACACAGACATGTAATCCAGAACCAGAGAGGCTGAGACAGGAGGACTGAGAGTTCAAGACTAGCCTGGGGTACACAAGTTCAAGGCCAGTCTGGCTCACATAGCGAGGCACAGTCTCAGTCAGAAGTCAAGAGGCACGTCTCTTAGTTCTGGAGTATACAACATTCTGTTTGATCTGGAGGTTGGAGGGAGGGCTTGTTTCTCTTATCTGCAATGGCAGGATTGAACTAGAGGAAGTCTCAGGTCCTAGTCACCTCTAACAATTTTAGGACCTACAACCAGAAACATCTTCAAGAAACACTTTACTAACCATGCCTTGGGGTGTGTCTCTGCCTTTTTCTGCTTCAGCATCCCTAAATCTCATTCATCCAATGAGGACACTACCTTTCTTTAGTCTGTGGCAGTCTTGAACCCTCCCCGAATTCGTGGCTCTGTGCTTCTTTCTCACTTAGCTTTGAGTTCTGCTGCCTCTTTTCTCATTCCCTCTGATCACATCTTTAAGTGAGCTAAATAATGGCAGGCCAGGCCAAGAATTTTTCAAAGTTCTTGCCTGCTCTGGACTCCTATAGGCACACAGACTTGGATAAAAGTCAGTTGCCAACGTATTAAAAATTTACTTCTAGAGTAGGGTAATTCCAGATCATCTACTTGGATCCACACAGCCTTTAGGCATGCTACCCTTGATATGAGCAACCTCACAGACAACTCAATGTCCTAGCTCCCCTTTCCTGTGTCAACTTCTTAGACCCCCACCACCCCAAACTTGACAGCGAGCTGCAGCCACTCACCCATTGGTGTTCACAGCTCACCCACCCCACACCAGAACCAGAACCTGCAGAGGCCACTGCCAGTTCCATCTAGATCTAAGACAGTGTTACTACACAAACCAAACATTGTGAAGAGCAGGGGAGTCTGTGTAAATACAGCTAGGAAAAGAAGCCAAGGAGTGTAGCCAAAAGGGGAAGGCCTGGACTAGGGGAGGCACAGAAAACTCACAGATGAGGTACACAGGCTTTATAGACAGTACATGCAGTAGAAATGGCAAAGTGAGGGAAGGAAGATGAGAGAGAGAGAGAGAGAGAGAGAGAGAGAGAGAGAGAGAAGTCAAAGCATGAAGACCTAAGGCTTAGCATACTTTGAGCTGTTAAAGCCAAAAGGGCAATTAGGCCATAATTTATATACTGTAATGCTTCAAATGCGCCTAAGCCGTAATAGAAACACAGCTCATTAAATATAGCCAATCCATCATCCCCTCGAGCACCTTGTGGCTGTGCTGTGAGAAAGCCAATCACCTTTACATTTTAATAAAAATATTATCTTGCCTGGGCACAGAGCAAGGGTATAATTTATAGGATGAAAACTGAAGTTTGTAAAGAGCAGGGTGAGAAATGGATGCAGAACCTTTAATCAACAGACGCGGGTGGTTCATAGCCGCCCGTTTGAAAAGCATGTCAGCAAGTCTTCAGAAGCTGAATTTGGACCTTAAAATCAGGGGGATTATGTTGTCAGTTGCTTTTAGATCAACAGTAGAAGGGTGAAATAAGTGGAAATTGGGCTTCTTTGGGGGCTACTTAGCAAGGTTTCATTAAAATCAAGCCGCAGGCCTCCTGAACCAACGGCACGGTTAGTTTTCTCTAGTTAGGCCCTCTCCACACCTCACTACCGAGAACTAAGTGAGCACCGCTTCATTCTGCTCTATCCGTGCTTAGCAATAGAGTGAAATGCCTTTATCTAAAAAGAACAAGTGGGTTGCCATGAAAAACTCACATCCGTTTACAAGTTACCACCAAGTGGCTGGCTTAAAGTGACAGCGCTCTATTCTAGGCATTTGGAGAGCAGAAGTTTGAAATTCCCGTGCGTAGAGCTGCACTCCTCAGGGACTCCAGGGAAGAGTCCACTCTGCCTCCTCCAGCTTCTGGGGGGTGTGCACATTCCTTAGCTCTCGTCCATCTCTACTTTTGTGGCTGCCTCTTCCCTTCCGCCAAGTCTTCCTTTGCCTCACTCTTGCAAGCAAGTCCTTATGAGGACATTTGTCGTGGAAATTGGGGCTCCCACAGATGATCCAGGGTGAACCCTCCCTCCACAATCCGTAACAGCCTCAGCTTTGCCACAAGAGGCAATACTCACCTTTTTTATCATATAAGGTAATAATCACAGGTGCCAAGGAGTTGGGGAATCTTTTAGAAATTTACGTTCAGCCCACTGAAATAATTATGATTGACATCATACAACTGAAAACATTATACTATTGATTGATTTGCAGAGTACACTTACCCACATGCCCTGAATCCTTCCAATAACCCAAGAGTAGGACTGTGTGACCATCCCATTCCTTCATTCTCTCTACTAGCATCCCCTGAGCATCTACTTGAAGAAAAATACAAAAACACAGTTCCTGACCTTGACAGGCACTCTAAAAAGTTATCCACAATCATGTGGTCCCTCTGAAATATCTTTGAGACCACTGTATACTGAATATGAATGGCCAATAAAAGCCAGCTGAGAAAGTAACTGTTTCATCAGGAAAATCCATGCGCATCCCACCTGGGAGTCCCAACTTGGTGCTACCTCACAAACTTCCCAGTTTCCTCCCATCTCGCGCCTCCTCCTGGGCCTGGCTGCTGTGGAACTTCCTGCCCAGCTAAGGGAGTGAACAAACCCTGGGCTTCAATCTCGTGCTTTCAAGGCCAGCCCTGGATACTCTGCTAAGGCCAATCCAAGGGCAGCAGGGAACTAGGAGGCAAGGGGAAATGACCCCCAACCACAGTTTTGCTCACTCACTCACGTTAGCCTGCTGTCTCAGTGAACATGACAGTGAATGCCAGAGCCCCAAAATCTATTCTGAGTTAGAGCACAAAGCTTGTTGATACTTTTTTAAGTATATGGTTAAATGTAAACACCTAAGAGGAAATTTTGAAAATAAAGTAACACTGAGTGACACCCAATCTTTAAAACCTCTGCAGTAAGGGACACTTAATATGCGATTATTCTTACAATGAACACCTTCTACCTAAAGGTAGTGGCACCAGCTTTCTGAGTGTTCTCCAGAAAGAATGCTAAAGTCTTAGAGTTGGGCATTACCTTAGCCTTTGCATGGTTAAATGTCCTCAATTTACAACTGGGAAATGAACACAAACAGATCAACACTTTGCCAAGGTACCCAGTGAAATCTGATGTAAAGGCAACCACAAGCTTCAGGTTCCCAAGAACCTGTGTTGTCTGTGGTCTCCTATTGGGATGCAGGACAGCCAGGAAGCTCATGGCCAGTGCTCATCGTGATCGGAAGAACACCTGTCATCTACAGTGAAAGACAAAAATGAATGACTTTTAAACCACTAGCAACTACTATTGTATTTTATAATGAAAATGTCACTAAAATCACTATAGCAACCCTGAAATCAAAGTGATGCTGATCTAAAATGTGCTACCGTGAGAGTGTTTACATTTCTTAACAAGAGCTTTTTAAAACTCCATTAGATTTTGGAAGCATATGCTTTATATATACAAAAGTAGTAAGTTTAATATATAAAGTTACAACTTTCCCAGAATACAGGTACAAGCATTCTGAAGTTCATATATCATAGCCATCACATCACCTCTCTGATACTATGTGTTTCATTACACAGGGAGAGAAAATAGTGCTTTATGTGTGTGAGCAAAGTACTCGACAGCGTTACAGAAACTCTCAGACCGCCATCCTACTCAGTCATCACAGCAGCCTATTGGGTATTTGTCTGTAGCTTACAAACAAAGCGAGTAAGGCTCAAACCAATGCCATAGAAACCAATAGTATGAAAAATGGTTCATCTTGGACTCTTGCAAAAATGTATTTCTTTCAACGTCTTTCACCGCTTTATTCCAAAGCAAACAGATGAAGTCTGGCGTGAAATGAGGTGGATCATGGATGCTCTACAGTACGCAAGATACAAGCAACCCGTCTTTGGCTTGCCTATCACTAAGCTGATAGACCCCTCCCATGAGCAGCATCTAAAGAAGATCAGTTCTACATCATCACATATGGACTGTCTTCCATCAACATCCCCATCTCCAGAGAGGCACAGAAGAAAGGCAATGAGCGGTAAGATCTAAAGCCCTTTGGCCTGGCCGCCAGATTCTCAGCCCTGGCATCACTGATGATGCTCGTTGTGGGGATGCATTGGCTCTAGCAAGTGGTAGAAATGTTGTTCAGGGGGATCAGAAAGCATAAAGGAAACAAAAGCAGAACCATAGATGGGTAGGAGGCTAGGGCAATAACATGAGATTGCTTTAGTTGGGGGTAGGGAATACCAGACCAGTGCTGGTCCATACACCCAAGATGTGGAAGGACACAGAGCAAGAATGGAAGTCCAGAAATTTCTCTCGGGAAGTGCTGCAGTTCCAGGTAAGGACATCATCCCAGCCTCTGGTTCCAAATGAGGCAAAAGTCGAGGGTATGCCCCCTCACCCACATCATGGTCTCGAGTGGAAAGGGAGGAAGAGAAACATCTTGGATAAACTAACTAGAATCCTGAAACTAAAGTCAAGTCAGATAGTCACGGTCATGATGGTCTAAGAAACAAGCTGAAACAAATGCCACAAAGTGTGCCTTAGGAATTAAGAATGTGATTATGTGGCAAATACTATTAGCATATACCATATTGGGATAGCACAGATTTCTACAAAGTATCTTTGTGCTTATAGGCAGACTAAAAGGACATAAATATAAGCAATACTATATAATACTCTTCCTTGGAGCAGGTTAAGTCTAGTATCACTTTTCTAGTCAATAAAAACAGTGGCTGTCCAAAGCGCCATTATTAATTCTACATCTTAAAAACACTTCAATATTATAATCTCCATAATACTACTTTTGTGAACAGTTCTGGTTTATAGGCTTGTCCCATAGGGGGCAGCATGGTGCAGCAGAAAGAGCCTGGGCTTAGAAACCAAAGCCCTGTATTCAAATTTCAATTTTGTTTTACCAGAGGCATGTGCTTGAACAGATTAGTACATCTTAGAGTTAGTTTCCGTATATGTGAAATTAGAATGGTGATGCCCACACCCTACAGAATCATTTGTGAGAAAAACAAACTATCAAAGACACATGAAATGGAATAGGGAATATAAATGTCATATCTAACGTTATCGTCTTAACATAAAACCACTAATAGGGATATGTGCCTTTTCTACAAGCAGGTTTGTATGTGCTCCTGTTTTTAAAATCTCAATCTCTAAAAGTCAAAACCTGGCAAGTGGTAAACTTGAGAAGCAGCTAACTTTTATTACCAAAGAAGTCTATGATTTACCAACTAATTCAGCAAAATAATTACTTCAATAGTTTCTAGGCTGTGTTGTTTGTTTGTTTGCTAATTTGCCCTGGCCTTGGGGATACAAATCAGCTAGCATCTCTGCCAGAAGCTGGGCTAATGGGAGGTTTAGATACGCTGACATGAAACAGCACTGTAACTGCCTGTGGGGTACAAAGGAGATTGGTGGCATTAACCCACACAACCAAAGCCGGAGGTGACAGAAGCCAGTTCTGAGCAAGCAAATGCGTCAGAGAGAAAAGAGAGCTTCATGTACAAAAGAAGCCTACTACCCTGTGCTGCACATCAACACTGCAGCCGGTGGGGCTGATGGTCAGGAATTCCAACCGCTTGTTCTTTTTGTCCATTTGAAAAAAAATAGACACTAGTTACCTACCATGTAGCAGACACAGTTTTGAGGAACCAGAAAATAATGAAAAGGCAATGTCTCTACTCCTATGTAACTCGGTCTAGAAGGAATGGCAAGGAGAATATAAATAAAGACATGAATAGCAGACCACTAAGCCTTCAGTGCAGAACACACAACAGTAACTGCGATGAAGCCAGGCAGGGAGGTGGTGAATTCTAGGATGAACGGCAGAGACCCGCTAGAGAAGGTGACATATTAACTCACCACAGGATGAGACAAAACTCTGGGGTTAGAGTTTTCTAAACAGCAAAATAGCAAAGGGCCTTAAGGTAAATTGGAAGGAAGGCCAAGCACCTGGGCCGGGGGAGTGAGAGGGAGACTAGGAAGGGACAGGGAGCCTCACCAGGCAGGGTCCTGTGGGTCATGCTATCAAGGCTGGATTTTTCTCCTACTTGTGACACCAGAAGGCCACCAGAAACGATAAGCAAGGATCAATACGATCTGAGCTACGCTTAAAATTAAGTCTCACTATTGTATAAAGAAAATGTACAGGGAAAGTATGAAAAGCAGGGAGATTGGGAAGCTAATAAACAAAGAAGAAACTAAATTTTTTGGATGTTTCAGGGTTTCACAATGCTATTTACAAAGAAAAGGAAAGAGAAAGAGATAAGAGAGAAAATAAGCTTGACTAGTTGGACATATTAAATACGAATTTCTTTGAATATTTCCACAAAAATAACATTCAGGGAAAAAATACAACGTAAAGATGTACAATGTCTGCCACTCAGAAAAGATCACTGGGCTAATAATACTAACACAGATTTAAGATACCGATAAAACATAGATCATGTCTGAGGCGATAAAAATACATGAGATTCCCTAGAGAGTGTATGTAAAACAGGAAAAGAAACACTATGGAAGGTACCCTACAATGTGGATCAGCAAGACATCTTAGATTAAGAAGGAACAACCAGAGACAGAAGAACAATCAGACACACCACACACACACACACACACACACACACACACACTCCAAATAAAAACAAAAAACAAAAAAAACAGTGTCACCATAAAAAAGAATGTCAAATGATGGAGCAAAGCTAAATAAAGTGACTACACTGGTTTGCTTTTTTTCAGCAAGAAAGTCATCAGTAACCTTGATGAGAGTACTTTGTGGAGGAAAAGAGAGAAGTTGAACATCAGTAGATCAGGGATAAACGGGAGATGACGAAGTAGGACAAAAAGGCAGCAAATAGCTAGAGAAGTGTAAGGTTGAAAGCCACTTCTAAGGCAAGGAAGGCATGCTCTCCAGCCTTCCACTGTTTATATAATCCTACAAACAGCTTTCCCTTCTATTTCCACCTTCGCAGCTCATCAGCCCTCTGTATTCACAGAATTTCCCCCAGGGTTTAATCTTCTCTTAAGCCACAGGGTCCCAAGTGGGCTCCTCCTAGACTGCATGAGGGTGGCCTCCTCTATGCCCTAGAAATGCCAGGCTCTCACATTGGCCTAAGGATGGATTACACACACTCCCTGCTGGGAGGAGCTGCCCAATGGCATTCAGATTTTATTATTAACTTAAGAATCATTCTGTTTCTTAAAATATAATTCTCTCTTGGGTCCATTTATTTCTCTGAAGCCAAAATTCCTTGGGCTGTGAAACACAAAGACATGGAAAGCAGAAAATGACAAATAGACCCTATTGACAGGAACTCACTGCTGAGCACAAGGAAGAAACGGCACCCTGTCTCTCACAAAGGCGGAAGCACTTGAGTGCAGTGGGATCTGTCCCTGCAAACCCTGTCCTCTCCATAAGTGTGACCACTTTGAGTTGTTTGGAAATCACTTGTGAATGGGGAAAAAATCCAATTTAGACAAACATCCCCCCCACCACTGGGCTACTCCCAGAGCTAAGTTCACAGCACAGTTCCTTTCTATGTGGGTAGAGCTTACTCAACTTCTAAGGTGGCTGGCTGGAAATACAGAGCCGATCACAAATTTTACTCCTGGTGCCAGCCCAAGATTCTGTCCTAGAGCTGCTGAGTATGTGGGATGTGTTTGTGCAAATCTGTTTAGCATGAGAAGAGGGAATAGAACTCTAATTTCCCAATTCTCTGTGGTTTTTTGAAACAAAGAACTCCTCTGAGTCAATTAAAGTTAAGCATCTCCCAA
Organism: Ellobius talpinus; assembly: GCA_001685095.1. NCBI lineage: Eukaryota > Metazoa > Chordata > Mammalia > Rodentia > Cricetidae > Ellobius > Ellobius talpinus. The sequence continues at coordinate 10,290 of LOJH01045364.1, forward strand.
GAACCCAAGGGGGAAAGCTGGCTCCCAGAAAAGGCAGTCCAAGGCAGGGGGTAGGGAGATTTGGTCTGTCAGATGGGCATTTTTCTCCCCCTCCTTTCCGAGGGTACAGCGTCTTAGGAAGCAACATCCCGTTCCCCCTCAACACTGATGCTTTTCCTGGAGACCCATGGATGAGGCAAGAGGGAAGGCCGGGTGTTGTTTTCTTCATATGTGTTTGAAGAGCATCCCAATCTTCCAAATATAGAAGAACTTCCTGACAACCTTTCCCTAAAAGAGGTCAGGAACAATAAGGCATCAACCAAATAGTCCAGAAATTCAATAGGAATCTTGAGGTACTATTTCTCTTGGGAAATCAAAAAATGAACAAAACTACCTAAGGCTTGATGCATCAATACATTTTTTCACTTAAAATTATTTAAGTTTTATTAGACACATGGAAATAGATCTAGTAAGGTGTATATGCTTATATATGGATAGTGATATATTACAAGTAGATATAGATTTTAGGGAAATATGATCCAATGTTCCTTTATTTCTGTATTGCCATCAAAACCACTACCTCCCACCTTTTTTTTAAAAAAAAAAAGCAATAACTTTATTCAACTATTCTTTCCAGAAATGTCATCTCCCCATAACACTCTCAAGACCCACAGCAACTTCACTGTGCTGTTGTTGGCCTGACCCAGAGACCAGGAGGTTTCAATGCCCATCATAATGGCAAGAAAACCAAGCTTCCTAAGCCAGCACTAATAGTATAGGCAGACGTTCATCCAGCAGCTCCAGGTCAAGCAGAGAAGCAGCTCAGCTTCTACCAGTGCTGGCCTGCCCACTGCCCTCCGAGGGAAAGTGGGGAGCACCACCAGCTTGGCTAATTCAAGCTGGGCAATGCGCCTACCATGATTAATGGGGCATATGGCCTGGATCTAGGGAGGGAAGCTGTACTCTGCATTCTTTTCCGAGAAGGGAGGAAGTAGCAGTGGCCTAAGTCCTTGGAAACTCTCCTGGGTGCCCTGGACGCATCCTGAAGACTCTTCCAGCCTATTCTGGGAGGGCTATACCACCCCAAGCAAGAAGTTCCACTAAGTCTTCTAGTAAATAACCCAACTGTTATGCCAGTCAAATATTAAGATCCAATCCTATTAGAATAGCATTTCCTAAGGGCAGGTTCGTAGAACCAACAGGATACTTAACACTCCATTCTCTGGCTCTCTACACCTCCTTCCTGGGTCACTACAATTACTAACTAAATCTTCTCTCATTTACCTCTTACCTCCCATGCTGTAGAAGCCACACAGTAAGTAAATAGTTGCTAATGCACTATTTAATGCAGTTAGGGAGCGCAGTGCCAAGCACCATGCAGAAAAGCACTCCTGATCGCCAGAAGAATTCTCATAGGCAAATCTTGAAGTACATTTTAATACTCATCATTAATCTTCATTAATATTCTACATACCTCAATAATATTGATACTTTCTGCCTATATGGCATGTTAAATATGTTTAACACATCTTTTTAATTTATGTAACACCTGTGGAAGATAAGCAGCCTAACAACCTCCATGCTACAGACAAGGTTCAAACAAGCTAAGTAATTCGCTCAAAATTACATATGCAATAAGAAACGAGGCAAGCCTCCAGCAAGTGTTTCTCTCTTCTTTGTCAATTGTTATTTCGGACATATGTGGGCAGAGTCATGGTTCAAGTGTCACCGAAGATAAAGAAATGGTATGAGTGGTTGTCTTCATGAAGTCTACGGCAGACCTGATAAATTAGGTCTTTCCAGGATGCTTTCAAAGGAGCTGCTTTTCCGAAACGATCAGTCTCCCTCAATCTCACTGCTCTTTCTGCCCCTAGATTTCAGTATGCTTCCCCGTTTCACGCCAGCTCAATGTACTTCCCATGCAAGAGGCTAATGTAAGGATGAGTAAGACGCAGTCTACTGCAGTAGCTTTCAACCTTCCTAATGCGGCAGCCCTTAGATACAGTTCCTCATGTTGTGGGGACCCCAACCATAAAATTATTTCCTTGCTACTCCATAACTGTAATGTTGCTGCTATTATGAATCGTACTGTAAATATCTGATAGGAAGAGTATCTCGGGGGGTTCGTAATACAGTTCCTCATGTTGTGGGGACCCCAACCATAAAATTATTTCCTTGCTACTCCATAACTGTAATGTTGCTACTATTATGAATCGTACTGTAAATATCTGATAGGAAGAGTATCTGGGGGGGTTGTGACCCACAGGTTGAGAACCACCTGTCTAGCGAGAAGGTCCTCATGCTCTGGTCAATGCCATGTTCAGATGAGATGACGTGGGAAATATAGAGAACTCTACTTATCCTTCTGCTTACCTTGCTCCTTGGGGTAGTTTCTTCACTGACCGAAGTAAAAATCTTACTGAGCAGAGATAAATCTTACAGATATAACAATCTTAAGATAAGATCATTCTGAATGATCTGGTCCCTTAACCCATAACAAGAGTCCTCGTAAGAAACAGAAGACATGAACACTGAGGAAAGGCTATGAGACAATAAAAGCATAAAGAATGTTACCAGAAGTCAGAAGAAGCAAGACATCATCCTTCTCCCCTTTCAGATCCATCATACGGAATGTGGTCCTGCTAACACCCTGAGTTTGAGCTTGGGCTTCTAGAGCTATGAGAGATACATCCTGATTCTCTAAAGTCATCTAATGCTGCGATTGCTATAGCAGTAACAGGAAAACCAATACAAGACTCCATTGCCAGGAACTTAACTAATATAATTCTGGGTCAGTAACTTAGATGATGACCAGACCCCTGATATCAATACACACCCAAAGAAAACCCATGGAAATTCTTAAATGGATAGCAGTCTCTGGGGGAAGTATAATCTGTGTTTGGGTACCTATTCTGTCATTGATCAGCCATATAAATTGAAAAACTTAATAAGCTTAAGCTTCAGTATTTTCATTGGCAAGATGAGAAAAACAAGCATTATTAAAGTTTTATGTGATTTCGCATTATACATGACTCACAGTAAAAATGAAGTAAATACAGATAGTGTTATTACTAATAAGATATAAACAAATGCATCAAGATAGCTTCACTAACCATAGAGGAGGGGAGGGAAATTCAACTAAAGTCAACTACTAATTCTCAGCATGAATCTTATTTCAAACCCAGTTTCATGTAGTAACGAGGCTATTAGTTTGTTCCCGGCAGTTCAGACAAGAAATAATCACACAGAAACTATATTAATTAAATTACTGCTTGGCCAATTACTTAAATGTATTGCTAGCTAGTTCTTACATCTAGAATTAACCCATCTCCATTATTTTATA
>LOJH01045370.1:0-13610 GCA_001685095.1 Ellobius talpinus
ATACTCGGTAACAAAGCAAACTTCCACAGATACAAAAAAATATTAGTAACCACTCAAAATTCCCAATTCTTCTGCCTCACCTCCTCAAGTGGTGGGATTATAGGCATAGGCCACTACATTTAGAATTTTTGGCCTATGGATTTATTTTAGGATTTTTATTGCTATTATAAAACATCACGATCAAAAGCAAGTTAGAGAAGATACGATTTTTTTTTCAGTTTATAGTTTCACATCACAGTCCATAATCAAAGGATGTCAGGGAAGGAACTCAAGCAGGCCAGAAACCTAGAGGCAGGAGCTGATGCCGAGGCCATGGAGGGGTGCTGCTTACTGGCTTGCCTTCATGGCTCACTCAACCTGCTTTCTTGTAGCACCCAGGATTACGAGCCCAGAGGTGGCACCACCCACAATGGATTTGGCTCCCCTCCATCAACCATTAATTAAGAAAATGCCCTACAGGCTTGTCTTCAGCTCAATTTTAAGAAGGCATTTTCTCAAATGAGCTTCCTTCCTCTCAGACAACTCTAGCCATGCCACGTTGACATAAAGCCAGCACAACATTGAACCCAGAACCCAGGCAATACAGGCAACCAATTCAGCTGTATCCCTAGCTCACTTCTTCCCTTTTGAATTTGCTTTTCCACATGCTTTTCAGTCTGCTTAGAGAAACCCCCCAGCCGTAGGGCCATGATGAGCATGTACTCTGACACCCATGTAACAATGTACTTAACCAGTACTCTCTAAATCTGCCATTCTAACTGCACCATGTCTAAGTTAAGGCTTTGTGTTGCTGCAGTAAAATACCACGACCAAAAGGAGCTCAGAGAGGAATAGATTTATTTCATCTTATGGTTCCAGGTAATAGTCCATTACTGAGGGAAGTCAGGACAGGAAGTCAATCATTTAATCAAGAAAATGCACCGTAGACTTGCCTACAGGCAAATCTTATAGAGGCATTTTCTCAATGGAGAGTCTTTGTTCCCAAGTACCTCTGGCCTATGGCAAGCTGACATAAAACTAACCAATTCATACCTACTTCCTAGTCTTGATGTGCATATAGTTGACTTAAAATAGCTTAATCATGTGGAGGACTGGTTTGCACATGCTATCTGCTCTCTGGTTTCTGTCATCAGTACTCTTTCATAGTGGCACGCCTCATCTTTGCTCTTAGGTGGCTGTTTTGTCCGGACAATGCTGACTGAGACCATTTGGGCCAAGGGACCTTCAACCCTAGCGGTCATGTCCATTCATTAGCCTCACACCAAAGAGTCTCCCCAAACAGGAAGAAATGCTCAGTGGTGAGAGGGTTTAATTTTCTGTCTTCCACTATTCCTTGAGGTGAATGGGACACTTGAATTATCTATCACCTGTGCCTGGTCCCCACCCCTGACTCATGTCAGGATCTGTAGGGGACCACAGTTGCTGATTTTGTAGGTAGCACGGTAGAGACCTTACTACCCAGGACCTGCCCGGACATACCTGGCAGGAGGATGGCTCTACAGTCCCAGACCCCACACATTGAAGGACTGCTTCCTGTGCTGGAGGGTGGGGAGATGACGTGGATGGATCATGAGGAGTGGAAGACAAGAATGAGGGCCAAAATAGCTTGCGTTGAAGCGGTGGGGGCATGAATTGCCAAGACTCAAGAGGCTCACGGAGATTTATTGTTTATATATTAGCCTGGGAAACGTAAGATGTCCCAGGCTGACCTGGAACCTGGGCAGTGGAGGACAGGGAGTGCTGAGGAGATGGCTTATTGGGGAAGGCATTGGCCCTGCAGAATGAGGATCTGAGATTGAGGCCCAACAACACAGGCAAAATTGAGGGAGTGGCGTGGGTCAGGTTCTGTGGGTTTCTGTAGCCACCCTGGCTGCAGAGATGGTACAAGCAGTCTGGAAGCTCATAGGGCAGCAGGCTGGGAAAGCAGAATGGAGAAAAGGGGTTGGATCCAAAAGGGGGAGGGCTGGGACCACATCCTATGATGCCTGGTGTCCTCCAATTGCACGCATGAGACATGTTGCGCCTGCTCACAGGCGAGTGTGTGCGTGTCCACTCTTCAGGAGACACACAGGCAAGTACAGAGAATGACATGGGGCGGAGCAGCGGACTTTCTGCAGGCGAGCCTTTAATGGGGCTTCACAGTTTCATGCCATCATTATTTGCCCATCTTATCTCATATCTTTCTTATTGTCCCTCTGTTGTCTGCCTCTCTGTTTTTCTCTGTTTCCTTTTACTACGTACAGACCAGCACATCTACATGTTTCTGCAGCTTTCCCATCAGTGCACATAGTGGGTCACAAACCTCAGAAATTACAAAATTACATGTACATTTCAATATGGATCCTTTTATGATCTTTCGTTGTTCAAGTAGTCATGCAGGATCACCATGTTTTCACTGTCTCTCCATGAGCACAATGATCTGCCATTTCTTCAATTCTAAGTGTGCATGTCTGAAGTATTGTATGGCCATTTTCTCATTTTGATTACCAGTTCATGACTTCTTTTGTTCCAAGTTAGCACTCTGCCACCTGAGTTCATTTTCTAGTTCTAAGGTCTCTGTTTTCTTAATTTTTTATGCATTGATTGTATATCATGCCTTCTTAACATACCTCGGTAAAATGAATTTTTTCCATCCATCAAAGAAATGTTTATTTCCTTTCATTCTGTGGGTTCAGGAATCGAATTAGTTGTCAGACATGTAGGCCAGATCTTCTGTATGGTGAGGATCTAGATGACACCTAAAAAATTATATATACATATATATAATTATATATATAATAACACGATATAATATATATGTGTGTGTATGTGTGTCTCTGTGTGTGTATGTATTATTTTATGAATGTTTTGCCTGCATGTCTGTCTGTTCACCACATGTGTGCGTGGTCCCTGTGCAATTCAGAATAGGGCATCAGATACTTTGGAAATGGTGTTACAGACAGTTGTGAACCACTCCACTGTATTGGGTGCTGAGACTGAAACTGGTACTCCCAATTCCCAAATTATCTCCCCAGCCTCCTCCAATATACTTTCTTAATGACAGTCTTGCATCTTTTTCTTAAGAGGCTGATTGGTGTAACGAGTCAGTAAGGACCTCGGTGTTCAGGTCTCAGGACCTCTGACCCTCTGGGTCAAGTCCATTACCCCCTCTCATACCTATTGGCATTCCCCCGCAGCAGGAGACTTCTCCAAGCTTCTCACGCTATCCCCCTATTTCTTGAAGTGAGTTAGACACTTGGCATATCTCCTATCCCTGCAGCCCCCTTTCCTAGAAATCTTGAAATGTACAAAGGTATTGGAGATGGTGTGATAAAGTTCTTCCAGCAGGGGTCCTGGAGGAAGCTTGGAACATGGTTCTATAGTTCCAGATACCACCCAGAGAGGGGGTTGCTGTGTCACAGGGAAGTCCCAGGTTGCATGAGTTCACAGAAGACAAGAATCAAAGCCAAAAGCGGCATATTTCGGTGTGGGGTTGTAATCTCAACACTCTGATCTTGGGGAAGAGATTTTCCGTTAGAAGTCAGCCTGGGAAATAAAGAACATTCCAGGCTCTTCATGTCTTTACACATGTGAGACAGGAGGGTTTAAGAGATGGTTTGAGTCCCCAGAGGTGGTGTGAAAGCTGAGGAGCAGTACATTCCCAGTCCTCCATGGCAGGATGTCAGGCAGAAATAGACTCTCTGGAAGCTTGTAGTCCAGTTCGCCCAGTAAACACAGAAGAAAACAAGAGACTTAGCATTTAATAAAAGGATGGGGGTTCTTGTGGCCTCCGTTCTCATGTCATGGTATCCACCCACCTGACTTAACGCCAGCACAAAGATTAAAAAGAATGAACATAGGTTCTGAGAGAAAGCCTATAAATGGCATTTCATAGTCTTGCTTAGACATGTAGGGTTGTTAGGAACCCACTCTGTGGCCATAGATGACCCTTGAACCCCATCTTCACCTTTGGGATGCTAGGATTGCAGGCCTGAGCTACTGTGTACAGTGTTGGGCTCAGCTATCACTGCACCAACTTAGTTTATCTCCCAGTCCTAATGGTCTGTCTCTCTTTAAAAACAATTTTGTATTACACTATGTATGTGCACCCAGGCACACACCATGACTCACCTGGGCAGATCTGAGAACAACTTGTAGTTAGTTGTCAGTTCTCCCCCCCCAACCACCCAGGGCTCAAGGGTCTGGGTGATCCACTTAAGTGGATCACTGTGGCAAAAGACTCTCTCTTCTGAGCCATCTCACTATATCTCAAACACAATAATTTGGGGATAACTTTCTCAATAATAATCTCACATATTTGTCCCAAGGAGGCTCATTGGTGTGTCCAGCCAGTAGTAGGGACCTAAGTCAGCAGGTCCCAGGACTTCTGATCCTTGAGGTCAGGTCTGTTACCGGCCCCCCACCAAGAGAAGCTCCGCTGCAGGAGGAGGAATCTTGAAGATCAAGCCTCCCAAGTTACTTCCATATTTCCTGAGGTAAGTTAGACACACTGCTTATCTTCTATCCCATACCCTCTCAATTCCTTTCCTAGAAACCAATGGGGGATTAAGGATGTAGATATCAGCCGTGAGATAATAAAGATTTACAGTCACAGGAGTGGACATAAAGGAGGCCTGCAAGGATGATGGTTACACAATGACAGATCTCACTCAAACAGGGCAGAGATAGAGGGAAATCTCAGGTTGGATGAAGTGGCAGAAGAGAAAAATGAGGACCAATAGAAATCTGTGAACCTCCACCTGAATACTCAGGCAGGAGAATTATTAGGTTGAAGATAGCTTAGGAAAAAACAGTAAGTTCCATGGTAACCTGGATTCTCAAGAACCAGGAAGAAGGAGCATTGGGCAAGTGGCTTAATGGTGAAAGTGCTTGCCACTAAGCGTGTACCTGGCTTTGAGTCCCAAGAAAAAGGGAAAGCCCTGTGCAGAGCACATGTCTGCACTCCCAGTTCCCCTGTGGTAAGAGGGCAGGCAGAAGTATAGGAAACTATCTAGAGTCTTGTACCTCAAACAAGGTGGATAGTGAGGACCAACACCCGAGGATGATGTGTCTTACACATGTGTACAATGGCACAGCACTCTCATACCACACACATACACACACACACCCCTCAGATTCTTATGGAGAGTGTTTAATGGCATTTCCTAGTCTCATGTAGCCATGTAGGATGGCCAGAGTCTCAGTATATCACTAGAGTGACATTGATCCCAGAGCCAGGTTCCTCCACCTTTAGGAATGCTAGGGTGATGGGCTTAATCTAATTTGTACCCTGCATTTAATGTTGGGGTGAGGATTTATGGCTTCCTGTACTCTAATACTCCACCACCTGAGTTTTTCCCCCTCTCTTAATGTCATTTCTTTAATTACAAACCTTTCTATTGAATTTATCATCCTCTGTGTGCATGATACTGTGTCCACATGCATAGTACAGGACAACTTTCTACTGTGTAAATCATGAAGATCAGACTCATATAGGTAAGCTGGGGACCCAAGCTTAACTTGAGAGTTTTTTTCTGCTAAAATAATATGCAGGACCCAAGATCTTTCCTTAATGAAAAAACTTCTTCTCTTCTCCTAGGAGGCCTACTGGTGTGTTTGGCCAGTAGGGACCTAGGTCGGCAGGTCCCAGGACCTCTGACCCTTGAGGTCAAGTCCACTTCCTGCCCCTAACCCACTGGAGCTCCCCTACAGGAAAATTCTCCAAGCCTCCCATGCTACTTTCCCTATTTCTTGAGGTGAGTTAGATGTTCTTAGATTATCCTCTATCCTATACCCACCCAGCACCTTTCCTAGACACCAATAGTGTATTAAGGATCCAGATGTCTAAGGAGGTATCATGAAGAACAGACAGCCTCAGGAGGGAACAAGAAGGTCGTCTTGAAGGAAGATGGTTACACATTCAGTACCACCTGGAAGTGGGTTTGCTGCATGCTAGGCAGGACCACAGGGAATTCCCAGATTGGATCAAGTGGCATAAAACAAGAAGTGTCCAAAGAGCATGTGGTGGTGTGGGCCTCTAATACCTGTTGACCGAGGTTTCTGTCCCACCCAGTCCTGCAGTCGTTCAGTCCCAAAGAAATCACACAGAGGTCTACATTAATTATAAACTGATTGGCCCATTAGCTCAGGCTTCTTATTAACTATAACTTATATTAGCCCATTATTCTTGTCTATGTTAGCCATGTGGCTCAGTACCTTATTGGGCAAGGCAGTCACATCTTGCTTCCTCTGCATCTGGATCATGACTGCAGACTGAAACGTACCTTTTCCCAGAATTCTCATCACCCCACCTATACTTACTGCCTGGCTACTGGCCAATCAGCTTTTTATTAAAAATAATACAAGTGACAGGANTTATATTAGCCCATTATTCTTGTCTATGTTAGCCATGTGGCTCAGTACCTTATTGGGCAAGGCAGTCACATCTTGCTTCCTCTGCATCTGGATCATGACTGCAGACTGAAACGTACCTTTTCCCAGAATTCTCATCACCCCACCTATACTTACTGCCTGGCTACTGGCCAATCAGCTTTTTATTAAAAATAATACAAGTGACAGGATGAAAGACCATTGTCCCACAGCAAATACCAACACTCAGGGGCGCACATGGGGAGATTTAAGAGGTTGAGGTCAACTCTGGAAACATAGGACTCTGAAAAGAAGAGGGAATGCTGGAGAGATGGCTAAATAGATAATGTGCTTGCCAGTGAGCATGAACCTGGGGTTGAGTCCCAGGACATGTAGAAGACCAATGGGTAGCATCTGTACTGCCAGCTTCCCTATAGTAAGATGGCAGTAGATACGACAACTCTCTAGAATTTGGTGGGGCGGATAGATTGGCCTATGCGCCAGAGATTAAAAGCCTACCTCAAAAAGGTGGACACTGAAGAAACCCACCTAAGAATGACCTGTGTTGTACATGTGTGCCATGGCACATATCACCCTGACTCATATGTAGTATGTGTGTGTGATATACACACACTTGAAGGAAAACTACCTGATATTCTAAGGCAGAGCCTTTAATGGTATTTCTTAATTGTTATGGAGAGTGTTTAATGGCATTTTGTAGTCTCATGTAGCCATGTAGTCAATGATTCAGTATGTCATTGAGGATGACTTTAAACTTGTGTTACAGATATCTCCACAATTAGGAAGCTAATATTATAGGCCTGAGCCACCATGTGACATTTATTTGATGCTGGGCATGGAACTCATAGCTTGATCCATGCTTGGCTAGCTCTCTACTAAGTGACTATCTCTGAGTCCACATGTCATTCATTTATATACTGTGTTTATGTCACAAGTTCTCCACGGTGCTCATAAGGAAATCTAGGGAACTTAAGGCAGTCAGTTCCCTCAACCATTTGGGCCCCAGGTATTGAACTCTGATCATCAGTCTTGGGGCAAAAACCTTTAACTGCTGCAATATCCTGCCAGCCACTCATGCATTCTTAATGACAAACTCACATCTTTACTCCTAGGAGGCTCCCTGTTCTTCCTGGACAAAGAGACCTAGGGTCTCAGGTCCCAGGACCTCTGACCCTCTGGGTCAAGTCCATTGTCCCACCTTTTGGAGCTCCCCTGCAGGTGCAGAATCCTCCAAGTTTCCCAAGTTAAATCTCTTACTTCTTGAGGTGAGTTAGACACTTATCTTCTGCCTTATGTTCCCCCCACACTTTTCCTAGACACCTGCAGTGTGTTAGTGGATGGGGATGTTAGAGCTGGGATGATAAAGACTCTATAGCCTCAGCAGGTGACCCAAAGGAGACCTGGAAGGAAGGTGGCCATAGAGAGGTACCACAGATCACTTATTGGGTGCTAGGAGGGAACTCATGCCTCCTTCTGCCCTTGGCTACCTCTCAACAAGCTGACTTTATTTCCAGGTCTAAATGTCTTTTTTCTTGTTCTTTAAAAAATAATTACATTTATTTATTAGAAGTCCTCCATGGCATACCTATGGAGGTTAGAGTATGACTTAAAGCAGTCAGTTCTTTCCCTCCACCATTTCGGACCCAGGGATTGAACTTTATTGGCCAGATAAAAGCGTTTGTCTGCTGTGAGACCTTGCCAGCCACTGATAAGCTTTCCTAATAACAAACTCACTCCTCTGCTCTTAGGAGACTCACTGGTATATATATATATATATATATATATATATATACCAAGGAAACCAAGATTATCAGGTCCCAGGACCTCTGACCCCTCTGGGTCAAGTCCATTGTCCATCCCCCACCTTTTGGAGCTCCTCTGCAGGTGCAGAATTCTCCAAGTCTCCCAAGTTACACTCCTTACTTCTTGAGGTGAGTTAGACACTTGGCTTATCTTCTGTCTTCTGTTCCCCCACACCTTTCCTAGACACTTGCAGCGTTAGAACTGGGATGATAAAGACTCTATAGCCTCAGCAGGTGACCTAACGGAGACCTGGAAGGAAGGCGGTTATAGAGGCACTGATCCCACCCAGAGAGGAGGTTCCATTTGCCAGACAGGCACATGAGGGTTTCCAGTTCAGATCAAGTGGCGGAAGAGAAAAACAAGAGCGGCATGTGGTGGTTAGGAAGGAAAGCCCCACACTCATGAGGCCCAAGTAGCCACTTAGAGGTCAACGTGGAAAAAGTGTTTTTCAGGCTTGCTGGGCTATCAGAAACAGGGGCAGCAGTGGAGTTGGTCTAGTGCACAGTGGTTGTCAAACAGGTTCTAAGACCTGACTTGAGTCCCAAGAACACATGTCCGATAGATGGGAGATATCAGTAGTCACACTCTCCTCTAACAAGAAAGCTGGCAGCCACAGGAGACAGTGTTCCTGGTGCAGACAGTAGAGAAGAAACCCTGCAGCTAAAAAGGTGGACAGTGAGGAGGAAACATATGGTTTCCTGTATGCTATGCTAGTATTCTGCCCAGTGAATTTATTTGACAATACAAAAATCATTTCTTTTTTTAATAATTTATTTTATGTGCATTGGTGTAAAGGTGTCAGCTCCCAGGGAGCTAAAGCTACAGGCAGTTGTGAGCTGCCATGTGGGTGCTGGGAATTGAACCTGGGTCCTCTGGAAGAGCAGCCAGTGCTCTTAACCATTGAACCATCCTTCCAGCCCCGATTTCTTTTGTTAAAATGTTTTTATTGCTATTTATCTATCTATCTATCTATCTAATCTATCTATCTATCTCATGTGTGTGTATGTGTGTGTGTGTACTATATAGTTTAGGATGGCAGAGAACACTCACTTCCCCTTTTACTATGAGAGACCCACTTGGATCCTGCAGATCAAGCTTGAGTAATCTGGTCTAGCAGGAAACACTTATTTCTGAGCCATCTTGCCAACTCTTAATATCCTCTCTTTGCTCCTAGGAGGCTTGCTTATTGGTGCGGTCAATCTATAGGGACCAAGATCACCAGGTCCCAAGACTTCTGACCCTAGGAGTCAAGTCTCCTCCCCAGTTGAGGAGAATTCCTTGTCTCCCCATTACTTCTAATTCTTGAGGTAAGTTGGACACTTGACTGATCTATTGCATGCTTCCATGTTCCCTTTCCTAGACACCTGCTGAATACTAAGGGTGTAGATGTCAGAGATGATCTAGGTTTATTCGTACAGCCCAGGAGGGCACTGGAAGGAGACTTGTTAGGAATATGCTCATACAGTCACCAATCCCACCCAGAGAGGGCATTGCCCCATACCAAGAGCATGGTCAAGCTGAGTTCCCAGGTTGGCTGAAGTGGCATAGACAAGAATGAAGCTCCAGAGCAGCAAGTGGCACCAGGGGTCTGTAATTCCAAGACTCAGCAGCCCCAGGCAGGATATTTACTAGTTGGAGGTCATCTTAGGAAACACAGGATGTTCCAGATTAGCCTGAACTATCAAAAATGGGGAATTTGAAGAGTTGGGAAGATGAATTTATGGTCAAAAAATCATACCCAACAATTATGAGGACTTGAGTTTTATTCCAGAGAACTCTTGCCAAAGCTCAGGTGGTAGGATATGACAGCAGTCTGTGGTGAGAAGGCAGGCAGAGAGAACAATCGGGAAGCTTGTGGGGCAGTTAGCTCAGCATGTACAGTAGATGAGAAGAGACTGTGCCTCAAAAAAGGTGAAAGGTGAGGCCATTGGAATGACTCAGTGGGGAAAAAAAAAACACACAATGCTCTTCCAGAGGACCTGGGTTCAATTCTCAGCACCTATAAGGCAGCTCACAACCATGTGGAACTCCAGTTCCAGGTGATCTGGTGCCCTATTCTGGCCTTGATGGGTACCAGGAATGTACACAGTACACTTACGTACATGCAGGCAAAATACTCATACACATAAAAGTAAATCTGCTTTTTTTTAAAGATGAAAGGTAAGGGACGGACAATATCAGGGGCTGTTCATTGGCCTCCACATGCATACAATGGCGTGTGTTCCCTACACACACACAGACAAAACACAGAGGGGGGAAGATACTTAAAAATGAATGGGCAAGCTATCATCTGATAGTGTTGCACATCTTTAATCCCAGCACTTGGGAGGCAGAGACAGGTGGATCTCTGTGAGTTTGAGTCCAACTTGGTCTACAGAGTGAGTTACAGGACAGCCAGGACTACACAGAAAAACCCTGTCTTGTTAAAAAAAATTGAATGAGCAGAGATTCTGAGGCAGAACCTTTAATGCTGTGTTGTGTTCTCATGCAACCATGTAGGACAGTCATGAACTCACTGTGTTGCTCAGAATGACATTGAACTCCGGAAGTAGTTGCTTTCTACTTTCAGGAATGCTAGCTATATATTCCCGAGTTATCTTTGACCCTTTGTTTTTTGAGGGGGGACTTAGGGTTCCTGCATCCTAGGGAATCACTCAACCCTCTAAGCTTATTCCATAGTCCTAGTATCTTTTCTTTAAAAATGTTTGTATTACGTTTACGGTGTGTGTTTGCACACCCACATGCTTAGAGGTTCATGGACAGCTTAAAGCACTTCTTTCCTCTCACTCTGTTGCTCCTAAGGGTGGAATTCAGGTCATCATACTTAGGGGCAATGACACTTACCTTCTTAATGACAAGCCCACATCTTTGCTTCTAGGAGACTCATAGGTGAGGTCAGCCCTTAGGTCTAACACCTTCAGGCCCCAAGACCTCTGACCCTCAGGGTCAAATCTATGGCTGGCCTCCAACCAGTTGACTCTCCACAGTTGAGATTTCCTCAAGTCCCCTATTTTACTTCTAATTCTTGAGGTAAGTTAGACACTTGGTTTATCTGCTGTCCTATACCTCCACTGCCTCCTTTCCAGTCACTTGCAGCATATTAATGCAGGTGTCAGAGGTGGGATGGTGAAGACATTACAGCTCCAGGAGCTCTGAAGATCTGGAAGATGCTTAACAGAAACTCCACCTAAGGAGGGCCGTAATCCAGGTCAGGCAGATTCAGGCAGATCCCAGGTTGGATCAGAATGACAAAAGCAGTGTGCAGTGTAGGCTTGTAATCCCAATACTCAGGGTCCCCAGGTTTGAATCGAGCCTGGGAAACAAAGGGTACTCCAGGAGTAATCTGAACTGTCAATGACAACACCACAAGTGGAATTAAGGGAGAGCCTGAGGAGGAGTCTCTATTGGCATTTTTGATGGAATGTAACTCAAGAAGAGTTAGGAAAGTTAGCATTGGCAAATGATAGTAATTTTGGTGGGATTTTAGAAGTGATTGCCTATTACTTGTTTTTCATGGCTTTGCGGAGGCAACATACATGTTTGAGAGTGAGTGGGAAGTAAGGAACTGTATGTGACTAGAGTTTCAGCCAGCTTACTTTGTGAATGGAAGATGTCCTCCTGATATATATATATATATATATATATATATACTGTCTTTCAACATAGTCAACTACTGTAGGAGGGGAGTCTTCCCAAGTCTGCAAGCTTTGGGTAATGTCAAACATCATAAGAAACAAAATGTAAATTATGTCTAGTGCTTCATACTTGCATACCCAGCACTCATGGGGCTGGGTAGGAGGAATTTCTCTGAGTTCTTGACTAGCCTGGGCCACAATATGAGACCCTGTCCCAACAAATGTAACAGTGCGTGTAATCCTTTATTGAAATATTTTTACCTTTATTTCCTGTTGGGGGCTGCACACATGCTTAGGGTGGAGACCACAGGACAACTTGAGGAAATTAGTTTTCTCCTTCCACTATGTTAGTCCTAGGAATCGATCTCAGGTCCTGAGGCTTGGCAGCAAGCACCTTTTCCTACGGAGCCGTTTCACTGGAATGCCCATGGATCCTTCAGTAAAGTTGTTACAAACATAAAGACCTAAGATAGATGGCCAGAATTCATGGGAAACTGCCAGGCATGGTGGCATGGACTTGTTTTCCTAGATCTGGGGTGGTAAAATCAGGCAGGTCCCTGTGTCTTTCTGGTCTGCCAGTCTAGCCTTCTTGGCATGTTCCTGGCCAGTGAAAGCCACTGTCTCAAAAAATGTCAATGCCATCTGACTAGTGGTATCTAAAGTTCTCTGGAATGCACATGCACACACATACACATGTGCATGCCCTCATCACATACATGTGCCAACAAACACATTCACACACAGATATACTGATGCCAGACATGATGGCCCATCCCAGTAATCTCAGTTCTCCTGAGGTGGCCGTAGAAGGATCAGTAGTTCAAAGTCAGCTACATAGCCAGCTTGGGGCCAGTAAGGACTACATGATAGCATTTTTCAAAAAAGTCTGCTTCAGAAGAGAAATGATCAGGACATAGAGCACTTATATAGCTAGGAGTGAGGCACATGGCAAGGATGACAAGGAAGCAATCCTCTTAGCTAGGGAAAATGGTGGTAGGAGCTTCTAGGGTTCACTCAGCTCTGTCTTGCTTTAGGAGTGCGGTGCACGACCAGTGCAGGCAGCCCGAAGTGCCACAGCCGGAACAGCGTATCCGCTACAGCTGCTGGAGTGTTCGCACAGTGCCAGGGAGTGGGGAGGGGCACAACACAGATGACAGAGGACATGTGGATCTCAAGGGCTTGATGGATGCCATCTAGCCAAGCTCGTGGTTCAGTGAAAAGCTTTCTCAAAAAAGGAAGTGTGCAGTATATAAAGATAGCAGAAGTTAACCCATCCTCCACATATACAAACATGGGGGAGTCCGCCTGCATGCAGACATGCACATACACAACATACGGAGCTACTGAGGAAGACATCCGAAGTCAACAGTTGGATTCCTGTAGTGCATGCACCTGAAAATGTTCCACACACATATGGGTACATACACACACTACACAAATATGGTAGCAGCTGAAAAACCACCAGATGTTGACTTCTGGTCTCCACATACACTGAGTATATACACACACACACACACACCCCACATACATGAAAAAGTTTCTACTCAAATTGTTAAAGTGATCTGAATGAAGGGTATCAAACTTTATGTAAAATGAAATTAGAGTTGAGTGTCTCTTCAGACTCTTGGGCCCTTTTCTCTCTTTCCCCCTTCAGTTAAATCCTTACTCCCAGCCCTTGCAAGTTGAGGTGGAAATTGTTGAGTTTAAGTCCAGTTTACAGAATGAGACCCTGCCTCTAAAAACAATTACCAGCCCCCCTTTCTTAATAAACCCCGAGAGAGAGAGAGAGAGAGAGAGAGAGAG